>VMKM01001112.1:0-180830 GCA_008360985.2 Macquaria ambigua | reverse complement strand
GATGATACGCTGTAACAGTTTTTTTCACCCTCCTTTATTAGGTTGCAGTGGATTCTGCGACGCTACAGGCCATGCAGGGCATGGAAAATGCCTCAGTGTCCCAGGACGCATTGGGAAACACCACCATCATCTACGAACAAGGTCAGTCCTCTTGTCATTCAAGAGACATTTTTAGTATTTCTGGTGATGTCACCTTAAGGACAAATGCTGACTTTTCTCCTTGTGCTCCTCAGCTGAATCCAGTGATCTATCCGCCCAGAATGCGCTTGACCTGCTGCTGAATATGAGCAATGCCCGAGAGTTAGTTGGAAACGCCTTACAGGTTGGTACTATGGCTCATCAAAAGATCTCACTTTGCACAAGCGGGTGACATTTATGTGGAAAGTATGCTTGCATTTTGGAAATAACGCAAAATAGTGTAAAAATGAGTGATTGTGCTCCTCAGGTGGCAGTGCTGAAGTCAGAAGGCAAAGCTATGGAAAAGGGCACATGGAGTACGGTGACAGCGGCACCGGGTCAGGCCCAAAAGGTTGTGACCTTCCATGTGTCTGAGAACGGTGAGACGGTGCTACAAGAAGCCTACGAGGCAGCCACCTCTGAAACAGGAGAGCTCACCCAGATCGCCATCGAAGCCTACGAGGGCGGAGGGGACTTCAGTGTGGTGGAACAGACCGCTGAAGAGAATCATAGCCCTGAATACAGGTAACATAACACACAGTCTGATTAGGAGAAACAGATGTTGTTAGACTGGACAACACAGTCACATGACTAGTTTATATAGAATGAGATTGAACGTAGGACTTTTTGATGACCTTTATGATGTCTCAACAGTCTATAATGTCATAAAACTGCTGTCTTTGCAGTAATGGCGAGAGCAGTCCTTCTCAGGCTGTTGAGGTCTCTGGGTCAGAGAGCCTAAAAAGTGACAAGTACTACCTTACTTCATCACTGCCTGATGGTGTTTTGCAACAGGTTGAGGTAACTGCGAGGCATCGGTTGTTTTGGCATGTAAAGATCTGTCTACACTGAGCATCCCTCCTCTCTGACTGTGTTGTTTGTTTTCTGTCAGCTGAGCAGTGAAGCTCCAGCCTCTCCCTCTGCTGTGAGCTCTCCCAGTCTGAGCACCAAGAGGTTTTCCTGCCGAATATGCATGGAGTCTTTCCACGGACGCTCTGACATGGAGAACCACAAGAGGGCGCACTTGGATCCCAACACCTTCAAGTGTCCTGATTGTGACTTCACCTCCACCTCCTGGCCCGAGGTCAAGGTGAGGCTCTAAACTGTGCAGCACTATCGTCAACTCTGTACTCAACTCATTTTTTAAATTATTCTATCAAAAACATATTTGTTTTCATTGAATAGGCACAGATAATAATCACCAACTAAAGCCACAGATTGACCCAAGATTTTCCACAGGAGGCAGTAATGACAGTCATATGAATATTTAACATTAAATATGTAATCATTAAATAAAGATTTAACAGGGTGAAAGACAACATAGAGGCATTTCCACCTACATGTAATTTCACAGGCATTGTTATGTATTTTAAGGCGTTTCTGTCACTTCAAAAGCATTTCTGTCCCGAACCCCTCTTCTGACCTTGACTCTTTCTGAATGATTGATATCCTGTTTTTTAGACTCACATGGGGCTGCATTCCTATCTACGTCCTCACAAGTGTCCAAACTGTAGCTTTGCCTCCAAGAACAAGAAAGACCTGCGCCGACACATGATGACACACACCAATGAGAAACCGTTTTCTTGCAAACTTTGTGGACAAAGGTGGGAGCATAAACTAATTTGACTCGTCACAAAATGTGTGTTTGGTTAACATTAGGAACTCTTATACAACATATAAGTTACTATGCATTAGACCGCAAAGTGATAATGAACAGCTAACGGGGGGTGACCTGTTTTTTTGCCCAAAATCTCAGGTTTAACCGTAATGGCCATCTGAAGTTTCACATGGAGCGTCTCCACAGTCAGGATCATGCCACTCGCAAGAGCCGCGCCGCCACATCTCAGCAAACCATCATAGTCAACAGTGATGAGGAGGCCCTGGCCACACTACAGTGTAAGGAACACAACATAACACAACATATAAGACTTGCAGCTGAGTTTGTGCTGAAAAACTAATAGGTAATAGGGTTCAAAACCTGTTTATAGGTTATAAACACCGGCTACATTCAGTGTAAAACAAATCACAAAAATGTCAAACTTAATGTGTGTGTGTGTGTGTGTGTGTGTGTGTGTGTGTGTGTATTTTGGCGTGTGTCTAACAGCCCTGCAGGCACATCAGACAGTGATCACTCCTGAGCGGCTGCAGGCCCTGGGTCAGGATCACATCATTGTAGCTCAAGAGCAGGCACTATCCGACCAGGTACCAGCGTTCACACTATACTGGACATACTTGTAACTTAAAAAGATTCTCTCAGATAGGCTCTTTTTGCATACAGTGTACAGCCACTCTGCATTTCATAACTAAATGCATTAATGTGTACATTAATCAGGAGGAGGGCACATACATCCAGCAGATAACCACCATAGATGGACAGACAGTTCAGCACCTGATGTCAGGAGACAACCAGGTGACTGAGGTAAGAGACATTTCGTAGTTTTCTACCACTTATGTTTGTTTGTTTTAACGTACATGACAATAATGGAATATCAGAAAACGAAATAACACTGAACAAAAATATAAACGCAACACTTTTGTTTTTGCTCCAATTTTTCATGAGCTGACCTCAAAGAGCTAAAACTCTTTCTATGTACACAAAAGGCCTATTTCTTTCAAATGTTGTTCACAAAATTGTCTAAATTCGTGTTAGTGAGAACTTCTCCTTTGCCGAGATAATCCATCCACCTCACGGGTGTGGCATATCAAGATGCTGATTAGACAGCATGATTATTGCACAATCTTTCATCTCAACTCATTTGTCACACGTCCTGTTTCAGGTTCAGTATATCATCTCCCAGGATGGAGTGCAGCACTTGATCCCTCAGGAGTATGTAGTTGTAGCTGATGGCAACCACATACAGGTCAGTGTATTACCCCATAAGATGTCACTATAACTGATAGATAGGTGCAGTGATTTAAGGTGATAATGTCTTGTTCTAACTGCTCCTCTGTTCCTCAGATGCCAGATGGACAGATCATCCAGTATGAGCATGACGGGGCCTTTCTGCAGGAGCAACAGGTGAGGCAGATATCGATCGTCTCAACAGTTAGAGATTGAGCTGGTTTTAACAAAGTGAGGCAGATGCTCTACAGTTAGAGGTTTTTAGTTCTGACAAAAGCTCATTGCTCCATGTGCTTTATGTGTTCAGATTGCTGTAAGTCATGACGGTCAGATCCAGTACCTACCTGTGAGCTCGGGGCAACAGATAGTGAATGCTGAAGATCTGGAGGCGGCTGCCCACTCTGCAGTCACAGGTTGGCTCTCTTAGGGAACAGATTGCACTTCACTTGTTTTATATTCAGTCCTCCACTACTCTGTTAGATTGTCTATTACCAAAATTCATTAAAAACCGTGCCTATGATTTTGCATGTAGCATTTTCCAAAGCATACCACACGTTTCTAGGTTTATAAATTACCTTCCAGCTGTTGACTTCCTCTCACTTTACTATTGAAATCTATTAGATAAAAATAAGCTTGTGGTTGCTCTTTAGCAGCTGACTGAAAACAATGAGTCGGTGCAGTCGAACCATCAAGGGGGCAACAACACCAAAGTTGATTTTTAAACCTTAGTGAAATGAATGGAAACATATTGCTTCCTGAAATGTAGATGCTTTGGAAAATGGCAAAGCATGAACTATGAAATCACCATTATGATGAACACCAATAATAACTACAGCACCCTTACAACAAATCACACTAAGTGGAAAATCTTGTCTCTTGTAGCCGTAGCAGACGCAGCCATGGCGCAGACCCAGACAGTCTACACTGAAGCTACACCTGAACAGCTGGAGCAGCTGCAGCAGCAGGGCATCCACTATGACGTCATTACCTTCACAGACGAATAGACGCCTTTTTAAACCTACCGGGGTACAAACCTGCGCAGAGTAGGACCAACACAAACCACTTTGAGCTGACCAGTACAGTGACCTCAACTTATTTATGCATTCAGCTGGCTGTGAACTAAAGCATGATCTCCTCCACAGAATCATCTGCTCGGGGGCGGTTGCACTGTTTAATAAGATCAACAGCTTTTTGTAAATTCAAATTATTGCACCCATTGCTTCTAACTTAATCATAGGGGCTGTGCATATAAGAGTTAATTTAAGCCAGGTTGGACTGTTCTGTAATTATTAGAAATGATTTGTGTTTATGTGCCTCAACTGCTTCCATTTGCAAGACAATGTTATCAAAGAAAATCAAATGGCATATATCATGTTTTAGAAATTATACTGAGCGTCCAAATGAACATTTTAGTTTTTGAATGGAGTGAAAGGGAGTGTTTATTTTTGATCTGTAATAAGATATGTTAATTGATAGAATGCCACAACATTGTGTTTACTGAATATTCATATGTACATATTTTTTGCATTTGTCTTTTGTTGATTTGTTGGAAATGAAGTGTTTAATAAGCTGAAAGCTGACACCAAATAAATCACTTTGTGTATACTTGTGTATGTTCTTTAATGTGTCTATAAATGTCCAGATTTTACTCAGATGGATTTTGTTCTTAGAGATGTCGATATCTGCTTTAAAATATATTATAATGCGGTAGAAAGAAAAGCAAAGCCATCACTCAGCTTGCACACTTTGTCAGAAATGAGTTGATGCTGCTCTATAGTCACTATACATTTGGATGGAAACCTAGCTATTGTGAGACTGTCATTTGTGGTGTTGCATTGCAATGTGCTAATGGCAATTCCAGCATGTCAACATTTTTGCAATAGAGTAGTGCAGGAAATGATGCAATGACAGGGACAAATACACCACAAACTACAACCTCAAAAATGAACAGGGTTTAGTCAACATCCTCCAGTGTCATCATCATTAGTTTCACCAGGGTAATTGTATTAGGTTGTATCATACTATACAGGCATCTGCCATATGGAAACAGTTAACACGTACTTAAAAAAACAAGTTAAAAATGAAATATGTGTGCCACAACAATCCTCAAAGAGCCAGCAGTCTCATGAGGGACACATCTGTCTGAACTGTCAACTTCCTCCTTTCTTCAGCAAGGAGGGGCCTCAAATCCTCTAAAAAAAAAAGAGTGGAAAACTGTCAAAAAGTGCTGAGCCTCAGTGACTATTACACTGAAGATGAAGTTCTCATTTGTCTTGTTTCTTTTATTAGGTATGGTGGAAGGAAAAAAAAGTCAAATTTGACAATTTTCTGTTCTCCAGTGCCTGTAATGACATATTAATGAGAAATGTTTGTTTTCCAGATATCTCTCATTTAAAAGGGCAGCAGAGGATTGAGGAGTCTGAACACATTCTGCTGAGACTCGCCTTCCCTTCTTTTTACAATAGCTACAACAAGTCCTGCTGTAAACTCTATCCAGGAGGCTGTTACACGCTGCTGGACAGTACAGGATATACCTGTGAGTTACTTAGAGGAAGAGTTACGAAATCTGAGAATGACGGCTGGATAGAATTTAAAATATCGGATGTGCGGTTTGTGGACGGAGGCTATTACAGATGTATTGTGGTGGGAACTCAAAACCGCATCTACAGTGATTACTATGTTGAGGTGTCTGGTAAGCAGTCTTATAATCTTCAATAATGTGTGTTATAAATGTGCATTAAGCAATAGCCTCTAGTGTGTACAATTATGCTTGGGCAAAAATGGCATTAATACAACTTCATAAGATAAATGTTTACTTGCAAAATAATATTTTTTCCCCCCAGTAAAGTAGGGAAACAATTGTAAAGGTTGATTGTAGCCATAAACTCCAGAAGCTTATTCGATATTCTTGCATTTTGCAGAGGTTTCAGGTCACCATAGCCAGTCTCAGCCTTCACTGACAACAACCATCAAAGCCCCCAACACCTCCACAACACTCCCAGACTCCTCTGGGGCTGTTCTGGCACAGGACCACAGTGACAGTCCCAGGTTTTCACTCTGCAGATTACTCATTTTCTGTCATTTTCTCACTGGCTAAATAGTGCTGCCTGACAATGAAAAATAACGCAGTGTATTTTTTTCATTTCCAGAGTTCCCTGGAGTTTTGGCCTGCCACTAGCTGTCATTGTGTCCATTGCAGTGATGATTTTGATCATTTCAGTTATTGGTGTGGTTTGCTGCAGAGTCAAGGCAAAACGTAAACAATCGGGTAAGCAGTTTCCTTAAATTGATGATCACAAAATGAAAAAAAATATTGTGCATTAATTTGGAATGGGCAAACAGAACCAAAGTGATATTGTTTTTCTTTGTAGACAAATTTGGAGAAACTCTGTGTGAGTCACTGAAACAAGAGGCCCCGGTAAGTGCTAAACAGGGAACATGTAGCCTCTATGATTCATTGTCACTTGTTTTTAAAAGCAGATTGAGTGTTTATGCTTCAAACTTCCTCTACAACACTGTCTCCTGACTAAGTTTGTGTCCCCCAGGAAATGAGTGGCATAGTCTACACAACGGTGGACTTCAGAGCTCACCAGAAACCGACAGAGGTGTATGCAAACCTGAGGATGCACAAAACACAAGCAGGAGCCCCTGACTCGACCTGGAGCGCAGAGCAGGATGGGATGGTGGAGTACTCCACTCTGGCAGTCCACCAGTGAATTCATGTGAAAGTTTAGTTTCTGGTTTTAATGAAACACCAGTGTTTTTAAAGGGAACTCCATTGATTTTACACATAAATGTCAGTTTACTAGTCATGGTTAATACTACTCAGCCTGTGTTTAGAGTAGTTTATTAGCAATTAAAGAAAAAAAAAAACATTTACCAGGCAGGGAGGATCTAACAAAAAGATACATTTGGTTGCATTATGGGAAATGTAGGATCCAGCATTTTTGGAGCTTGACCCATATTAAGGACTAAAATTATGATATCTTGGCCTTTGCAGCTTTGGTTTTAATTTTTTTTTTTGTCTGTTGTGAGTCCCCCAATTCTATGGAAGTGCAATATTAAATCACTGAACTGCCCTTTTAAGTGTATATAATATAAGTGTGTTGTTTGGGAAAATGATAAGACATAAAAATGAAATGATAATGGCAATAAAGAAATGAGCAGATTATGTGAAATTAACACATACTTAAGACAAAATATTTGTGTTTGCTTCCATGTGGTTTTCTCTGAGTCCTTTCAACACTGTGGTCCTATTCACAGGTTGAGATAACAGCAGAGTTGTCAGATCATGTCATCAGGTTATCTTTTGTTATATCAGTGTTTGTCCTTATCGGTTTCTTCTCGATTTCCTCAGAGGAAATCCTCCGCTATTCTGAGAGCCGCTCGATATTCTATTCTTGGCCTGTTCTTCCTTTACACAAAAAAGCTGGTGGCAATCCTTTTTGTATCCTCTATGAAAGGTCAGGTTTCTCTTAAGAGCGAGTGAATGAACAGACTGGACAGATTCTTATTCCTGTGACATTTCAGTGCAACACTGTAACACAAAACTAAGGTGGCTAAAGATGTTTCTAAAGATGTTTTTGCTGTCCTGATATATGATCCGCGTTGTAGTCACCACAGTCAGACTGACACATGCACAAAAAATACACCGAATGCTTTTAGTTGCAATAATCTATTTAATGCAAAGGCAGCTACAACATGTTCATGTGTATACTTTCCACTATCTCCCATTTACACCACTTTCTTGCTTTGAGTCTTCAATCAGACAAGTCCCCACAGGGAAATACACATTTATAGATTATCCATCAGGTATCTTTTTTGTTTATGCTGACGTGGCCAGACCAACGTACTGAGACTGGGTATCAAAGACAACATAGTACTCCCTGATGAAGACATCTCCCAGGATCCAGAGCTGGTCAGAGCCACCCTGGCCAAAGCCGGTGTTGCAACCGTAGGAGTTCTGTGGAGAGACAAGAGAAAATAGATTTACTTCCCCCAGATCTTCATTATAGTGTAAAACGTGTCTGTTGCAGTGGGTTGCAGGGGTCTAACTGACCTGAGACACGTAGGCAGATGCGGGGACGGTAAAGGCGTTTCCGTTGAGAGTGAAGGTGACATCAGGCATGCTCTGGATGTTCTGGCAGTTCACTGTAGCCTGTGAGAAGAACATCACACACAGAGTTGAATAACATGTAGCAGAAGAAGTTGTATTTATTGGTATTTTACAGGTTTCCAGCTAAAGCAAGTAACCAAGTCCTGCTTAATTGTTTTTATTCCAGAGTTTTGACGTCAGAGCATTAAATGTCTATTTACTCTGGGTTCGGAAAATGGGGAACATTTACTTCAAATGTCATGGTATGATGGTATGACTCACATCTCCGTACTGGTCGGTTGAGGCTCCAACCCAGGAATTCATGTTGCTGATGTCACTGGTTGGGCCAACGATCAGGGAGGTGCCAGTGTCAATGATGGCCTGGCAGCCACCAGTGCAGGCCACAGTCTGTCCATTGATGGTAACACTGTGAGGAGGGACAGCAGAAGGTGGATTACAGTCAAGCTAGGAAGCTTTGTGCAACTTATGTTCGTGGTTAGTATTTTGTTTGTGTTTTCTTTGTACCTGTCCATTTTGATCTGCCAGTAGGTGGCAGAGGTCAGAGGGATCCAGGTGATTTGTCCAGTGTAGTGGCTGCTGTCAACACCACCAAAGACCACCTCACTGCCCTGCTCACTGTTGCTAAGAGAGTAAAAGAAAACCAAATGCCATACGTAAATTTAATGTCACGGGAAATGACACTCACGCTCTCACCCAAAAGATTTCCACTCTGTTTCAGTACCTGCTCAGGTAGACGGAGAACAGGGGCTGGGACACCAGTCCCTGCTTGACCATGTTGTCGAAGACAGGCACGACGTTGTCAGAAGCAATGGTCTGGAAGGCCAATCCCAGGATGCCATCAGCCTGCATGCTAGCCATGAAGGGAGCCTCTGTGCGGCTAATTCCAAACACCTGGTTGGCCACAGAGATGCCGCCCACCTGGACACACAAGACAGCTGTCAGTCACAGTTCAACAGACCTCGGGGATATGCCTGTTTGAAGTCTAAACAGACTAAGCATTTTGTTCCAGGGGTTTTGGTTACCTCAACAGTGTCAATGGCCAGATATCCGGTCATGCTGCCAGTGCCGTACTGGATGGACAGAGGCTGGTTGCCCCATTTGAAGGTGGAGGACTGCTGTGGGTTGAATCTATTGTGGTTCTCTGCAGAGGAATGGTATCTTTTTCAAATGTGCATTTTAGGAGTATGCCAAAAAATATACCACTGCTTATACTTAATAAACTGTATTAGTTGTATTCTTAGTATTTAGATTGTCTACTAGCAACAAACTAAAATACTGCATTACAAGTAAAATTCCTGAAATCAAAGTTTTACCTAAGTAGAAGCACAGACGTGTTAGCAGCAAAATGTACTTTAGTATTAAAGCTAAAAGTACTAACAGAATATCTCCTGTCAGTCCAGTCAACCCCCAAAATACAACTGACTGAATAACAGCCCGGGTTGCTGTGGTAGTCTCAGTAATACTCACCGCAGGCCTGGCTGGAGCAGTAGACTGAGGGGATCCACAGGTTGGAGGAGCCGGTGTCAAAGATGACGCTGAAGGACTGAGGAGGGGTACCAATGGAGACCACACCATAGTAGGACAACTAGAGGGACACAAGAAGACAAAATTAACAGATGCAGATTAACAGCTTGATTCAAAGCATGAAATATGTGGGTCTCTTTGTGTTTTTAAGTGTTGCAGCAACAGAAGTGGATATAAGTACATTTTTCTTTCAGTAACATAAAATACCTACTATTTCTGCATATTTCTGTTCTTCAACCCTATATATATGTCCCTAGTCTGGACTTACGTCAGCATCGTTGGTCATGGGCTCAGTACCATACTGGAGGAACTTGGCCATTGGGTTGTATGGATACAGCTTCCTGTACTCCTCCCATAATCCTTTCTCCTGCAGGGTTTCCCTGGCAGTCTTTCCCTTTATCAGGGGAATCCTACACACAGAAAGGTGAACAAAGAATCAGCAAAATGCACAGATGTCCAGCCTTTTATAGCTAGAGAAATCAGGAAGTAATCTCTTCTTTGAGCTTTAAGTTTGATCGGTGCGATAGCGCAAAGCAAGATGGCCTTTAGATTTTCCCTCAGGAATATTAGGTGGAGAGATTGTCTTTCAACATTTCAAGCTATTGAGGTGTAAAATGTCAAAGAAATGAATGAAACAGGTTGCTTTTCACCCAGCCAGGTCAGACTTACTTATGGAAGCATTCGGAGAAAGCCACGAGGGCTGACAGGACGACGAGCCACTTCATCATGTCGGTCACTTTTCTGTTGGACTCAGACAAGTGAAGTTCCAGTCGCAGAGTCCAGCCCTTAAATACAACATACCAAGGTTGTGTCTCCAAAATGCCCTTCCACATAACTTGATATCATGTATCAGCTGGAGATAAGAAATGTGCGATATGGTGATAGGTTGCCTCTTATCTAGGAGCAAATATCGCGTTAGAAATGGAACAATACAAAATATTTTGTAGCAGCAATTTCCTGTAACATCAAGTATGCCTTATAAAGTAGAACTGATATTTTGTGTGTTTGTATGTTGTTTGTACAGTATATTGTTAACATAATTGCAATTAAGAGAAACTATGGTTGATGATGTGCAACAACCACTCATTGAAAGCTTTGTGTTTTACTGTTTCTACTATTGTACTGAAGAGAAATCCTTCATGTAAAAGACGTGTAACAGTACTAATGTTTATCTCAGCATTGTTGATTTATTTTCCTTAACTCAAGAAAGTCATAGAAAACAATTCAGCAAAAATGATTCTTTAAAGGAAACATCTGAAGATTTACTTTTATTAACAGATCATTTGAATATATAAGTGCATGCTAAGTGTTTACAGTAATAGATACAGTGTGTACTTAATTTGTTGACATGTAGATCAGGGGATTTGATGTCCAGAGCTTCTGTTTAACATTGATATGGAAACTTTCCACAGGTTTCCAAGGGTGTGAACTCAGGTTACTTGGGCAGGGTTAGCTGATAACAATATAAAACAAACACAAAGGCACGAGGGAAATGGCGTGAAGTATGAATAACAAAGAATACATAGAGCAAAATGCTATGAATTTTAAGAAGCTTACTTAAAACCCATTACATATTCTGTAGTTTGACTTTGATTGGAAAGTTCATTTCATATCATATTTACATAGTTGATATTACAAATTTAATGTTTCTATTTAAGTAGTAATACCTTAGTGTAAAAATACTCCATTACAAGTAAAAATCCTGCATTCAAAATGTGACTTGTGTAGTATTAGCAGTAAAATGTAGGTAAAATATCAAAAGTAAAAGTACTTCTTATGCAGAAAAATGGCCCCATCATTTTTACATGTATCATATTATTGGATTATTATTATCACTATTAGTTATGCATTAATATATAAGCAGCTTTTTATGTTGCAGCTGGTTGAGGTTGAGCTAATGTTGTCAGGTGGATTAAACCTGATCTGCAAAGTAACTAGAAACTGCAGCTGTTAATGTAATGAAGTAAAAAGTACAATATTTCCCTCTTAGATGCAGTGGAGTAGAAGTATAAAGTGGCATTAAGAGGAAATACTCAAGTAAAGTACAAGAACCGCAAAACTGTAATAAATGTACTCAGTTACACTTCACCACTGTCAAAGCAACTATATTCTAATGATTGTCACAGCTCATAATATCTCTGGTGATTTATTGTTTTGTATTTAAATCCATTAAATTAATTTATTTTTATTATTTTGTTGTTTTAAAAATATTTTTGTGTTAATAATACTTAAAATATTAATACTACTACTACTTCTATAATAATAATAATAATAATAATAACATGTGATTCATATTTCGCTTCACTGTCTTACAATGCAGGACAAAAGGCAATCTGTCTCTCAAGACAACGGCCTTGTGTTCACTTAATATAAAAAAGACATCTATAACATTAGAAAATTGCATCATTTGAAATGGTAGCAGAAAATGTCTGTGCAGTGAAGTCACACAAATTCTTTACATTTTCTTTCAAACCATCTTTTGCACAGAAATATGACGTCACATTGCTGTGTTATTCATCTTTTAATTGTTAGAGCTCCTAATGTCAGTGAAAAACTGTCAGAAATGAAAAACCCTAAATCTTTTGTTGGAAATGTTCTGGTGGAACATCTGCAGTAGTCAAATGTTTGGCACAAGTCAGATGCCTTCAGTCGTCACTTCAGTTATATAGCAAGGTTACGAGTTTGCTCATGAAGGTAAAGGAGACTCTGATTATCACCTTCATCATAATCAGACCGTGATTAAAACCACTTTACACTTCCATCCCATAACACACATTATGTTTAATCAAGCAACATAAACGGAACATGGGGGGAAAAAAACCCTCAACAGAGCACGTCTCCAACAACAATGTTGTTATTATACTTTTATTGACAATAATATTTATACATTTCTCTTGATAAATTAACATAAAATGAGCATGAAAATAAAACAGCAAATGTTTCAATTGTTCACAAATAGCTTCCTTGTTTTTATTAAGTAAAAAGTGTCTGATGTCTACTGAGGCTCTTGTTAAGAGGTTACACTGTCTTGACATTTCTTTTTCTGTCCTTTATGCGTGGATTGATAGAATCCAAACTATCTATTTTAGTGCATAGAGTACACAAATGAAGAATTTCAGTGAAAATTAAATATGTGTTTCCGATCCACAGCCTGTTCAAGTCTTCACTCTGAAATGTTGTTTCTGCTGTGCTCTTCTTCATCTGAATGTTTGGGCGTCTTTTTAAAAGTCCATGTTTTTGAAGTCGTCAGTACATCTATACTTGCTATCAGCGTACCTGGTGCACACCAAGTGGGGGAGACAGGGGCAGGTGTGATGTTGCCTTTTCCCCGGATAGGGCACCTGAAAGTGGGAAAAGGAGGAGGAGGGGGTGTAATCTGACAGTTTAAATCCTTCATCGGCTGACAAGTGGAGCTGCAGGTCTTAAAAAGCTGCTGGATTCAGAGACGGATGTGGCGTTAGCAGAACTAATTGTTGCCATCTCCAGATGATCATGTGGCTATTTCCTGGTTCACTGTGGGAAAGATCAATAGCCTCTGCAGTTATCAGCAGCTTTTCTAAAGCTTCAGCCAACCTGCCAGCACTTGATATGATCTGAATTTCCACCAATGCAGAAAACAAGTGTGGGGGCGCGAGAGAAAAACAGTATGACTGTGTGTGTGTGTGTGTAGCAGAAAGCGTGATCAAGAAGATTAGTGACATCACATTTCTCCCCACCTTGTGGCTGAAGGGGTGGCATTCATCCCCTTCCACACCTCTTGGGACGCACATCCTCAGACCCCTCAGCCACAGACTGACGGCACAGCAAAGACCAAATCCACACTGCACGTCTCTCTCACAGGCCTGCAGGAGAGACAGCGAGACGAGGTGGTAGAGGCACAGACAGAAAAGAATAAAAGAGGCAGAGAGACACAAGGAGAGTTCTTTTGATGCCAGTGAATGCGTTTTATTTGTATGTATGCTAATAGAGATACCCTTTTATGTTTGAATCTATTTCACTTTTACTTATTGTAATAGAGATGCCCTCTCTTGTTTGTACAGTGAAAGCCATTTTATCCATTGCCTGTCATCTCCCTAATCCATTTACGAATGAATATCAATCAGAGGAGTTAGATAATTTCCTCTCGTTTTTCCAGTAGATTTGCAGCGGAGGAGGATGTGGTCTCCTGTCAGTCATGTCTAATCAAATTTTAGAAAATGATCTAGAAAAAGTGAACATTTTGCATATATATATAGTTTTTTTTGCATATTCATAGTTTGAATATGAGAAAATCAAACCAAAAATCTAAACTCATGGGCTAGTAGTATTAAAATCAACTGTATATAAACGTCTGAGTGCAAGTGCAGCGTGCTTCACAATGCATAGACAGAATAAGTGCTGAAAATAATAATCAATTAATCCATTAAAAGAAAATAAATTGCCAATATCGATAATAACATAATTGTTTAAGTCATTTGTCAAGCAAAGATGCAATGGCTCTGCTGGCTCCTGCTTCTCAAATGTGAGGATTTGCTGCTTTAGTCTTTATATGTTTTATATTGTTCTAAATTCAATATTTTGGGGTTTTGGACTATTGGTCAGAAAAAAAAACAAGAAATTTGAAGGCGTCACTTTGGGCTCAGGAAACTTGTGATGGGCATTTGCCATCATTTTACATGTTACGGACTAAATGATTAATTGAGTAATCAAAAAAAAATAGAACTGACAGATTAAGTGATAATGAAAATAATTGTTAGTTGATGCCCTGAAAAGTAAGTCATTTCATTTTGAGTGTAAAATCACATAGTGTCTCGATACACTTTTTAAAAAAAGGAAGACAATCACAGAAAGAGAAGATAATAACAATGTAAAATGTTATTTTTAATTAGACATTCTTCAAAAGAATAAATAATTAGTCATTTAAATTAGACACTCTGATTAATCTAATAAACCGATAGAATAACAGGACAAAAATGACTTGACAGTGTGCAGCAGAGCCAGAAACCTCTCACTCACCCCTGTGATGACGGCTCCTCTGGACCAGCTCAGGGACAGCAGGAGGAAGGACAGCAGCACCGCCCTGAAGCCCATGACAGCAACAGGAGAACTGGACTCTCTCAACACCCTCAGCACTGGACAACAGCTGTTAACGGTCTCTCCGGCACCTCGCACTGGATGTCCGGCTCTCCAGTCAGTCATGAAGGTTCCCAGAACTCCTCAGAGGGGGGAGCCACACTCTCTCCCTCTCTTTATCCACCTCCGACCCCCACCCAGCACTCCCCCCTCCCTCGCCATGTCTGAGCTCTCCCCACGCACCCTCTGCCTGTCTCCTCAGAAACTTCGTCATCTTACTCATCCTGATGACGACTAATGGAAGCTCACAGTAGTCCCCTGCACTTGTAAATCATTGCCTGGTACATAGGGTTTGACCATACATCTGCTCAAGGCAGAGGCTGACAGAGTTTCCATGACTCAAGTGGTTCAAGCTAACACAAACAATATTGAAAAACTGCTCAACAATAGATGACATTCATATGAACTAAAATGAATCTGACACCTCGTTGTGAGAAAAAGGGCACAGGTGCCATGAAATCCAGAGTTACCTGTCAGTCTGAAGCAGCCAGGACAAGACAAATCAACATCAAAGCCATATAACGGGTTTACTGAAATTACCACAGGCTGACTCACGGGCTGGGCTTCATCTAGAGTATTCATAGGCTGGAAAGTGATACTCCTTATTTTATTATGGCATATGTGTGCCGGGATGCTATGTACTGTGCCAGCTGTCATCACCTTTAGCATCACCAGTTTATCCTCACTGAGAGAATGAGACTGTCTTATCTTTGAAGCACTTATCTGCGTTGTCACATAGGATACTCTGAAATCTGTGTGATGAATATGATCTTAAGTATTTGCTTGGTGTATATTTAAAAATATCAATTTTGACAGTAAAATGTGTCATTTTGGTGCAAAATCTGTTTGAGTGAAGGAATAACTTGGTTCAGTTTGTTTCCAGGTCTAAAATGATGATTATTTTATTGTTCTTTCATTTGAAAACAAATGAATCACAATGCTAAATGTTTGAGCAAATATGTAGACTTTTTCTCACTACACCTCCCTGAATTATGAAACCCCTGAATTATATTAGTCATTATACAGTGTAGGACAGGGTGATGATACACTGACTCTGAGTCAGATCTCTATTTCGGGTTCAATTCATTTGGAGATTTACTCTGGTTGTAAAATGGCGAGCAAATAATGGGATCTAGTGTTTATGCCAACCTCCCTACATACATTCCTCACGTGTGTACGTGTGTGTGTGTGACAAGGGAGGAAGATATCATGTGTACAGTAGCCTATATGTAAATTATTCTGCATGCATAAACTTGCACTTGTACGTGTGTTTGCCTACGTGCGTGCTCGGACAGTGATGGGCAGCAGGTTGTCAGCAGAAGCGTACAGGCTCTGATTTAAGCTATGAGAAGAGAAATATGAGTGAGCAAAGATAGAAGGATTAGAGGAGAGGACGGGGAGCGCACCCCATGGGTTAGTCAGCAGCACATTGCCCTGCTGCTGCGCAGGTGATGGATTCCTCCAATGCAGCGGCCACATAATTACATTCACCCATTTCTGCCCTGTCAGCAGGAGCACTGAAGCCTTACCGTCTTGGGACAGGCAGCAGAAATCATGCAGGGAGGTAAGCCCAGGCGGTGGCCTCCAGCTAACTTTTGAATGAAACACATTAACAAAATCCATCAACAAAAGGCTGCAAGAAACTGCTTTATACTCAAAATATTAATACTATATTTTATGTTCAATAAAGTACAGGCATTGGTAAAGTTCACATTGTGTTGGTAAATGTTACAAGTGTGTATCAGGCTGAATAATGTTTGCACCACCTTGTTATGATGAATATAATGTTAACTTGGGATGGTGGAGATGTTTCTGTCTCTAAAGATGATTTAAATTCTCAGTGATAAGATCAGAGTGTCAAACAAGGACTTCATGTTTCTCCAAATAACTTATTTATGACTAAGGAACATGTGACAGTGGAGCTGTTTTGGGCGACCTCAGCTTATCGTGAGTGTCATCTGATTGTGGCCGCCTGTGCAATGCTTGAGAACAAAGTGGGAAAGGGATTATCAATAAAGATTATATATTCAGGAGAAAAAAAACCTCAAGTAATCTAATTTTATATTTATGTAACTCTATCAAAATCGATTTCTTACTGGGGCTGGGATGAAGAGAGTGACACATGAATGATGAAATATAGAGAGGCAGGATTTCATTAAATAAGTAATCTAGTTTAGAAAATGATTTTAGTGTATGAGGACCTAGCCACATAGACGAAGTCAGGAATAATAGTTACATCTACAGTATATTAAGCTTATATATCAAATGCTAGTAGAAATCTCCCTAGGACATATAAACACTACCCAATTACATATAGTTTTAATCTATCTATCTATCGATCTATCGATCTATCTGCATCATGCATATAAATACACATCGTACACAAAATAATAATACACTATATATATGTCTACAAGTATTATACAACACTCTTTACCGTCACGTTTTTTGGTCTGTCCTGTCTATTATTTTAGCGCGCTACGTGTATATTGGCCCTCACAGGGACCCTTAGTGCACGTGACGGTCAGCTGACTCCACCCGGAAGCTTTCAGGAAGCAGACAACCATAACAACAAATCTCCATACACAAAACTTGAATTTTGCGGTTATTTATGATTGTTAATAATGGAGTCGACCCTCGAACAGCACCTTGATGACACGTAAGTTAATACCAGACTGTGTCTGAGTTTGTGTTTTAAATGTTGGGACGTGAAAGGCGACTGACCGCTCTTTGTCTGTGTTGTTGGCAGCATGAAAAATCCAGCAGTTGTCGGTGTACTCTGCACGGATCAACAAGGACACAACCTGGGCTGTAAGAAAACACCGAGTTACTTGTTCTATCTGAGGTTTTTCAGGAAAATGTTTCTCAAAATAAATCACACCAAACTGGCCTTTTACTGGGGGCGGAGTTAGGCTATCGGGACTCAAAAGTAACGTTAAACTATCGATGGCTCCCATAAAATCAGTACAAACGCTTCCGAAAGCGTTTCTACATGTGAATAATACAAACAAATGACTGACTATGCCGCCATTGTTGTTTTAACCAACGATGAGTCATTATTAGCTCACTATTTAATAACGTAGTGGTATTTGCTTACAGTTTCTCTCAATTGCTTAAGCACACTTTCTGAAACACTTACAATTCTCTAAACATCAGTTTCAGTCACCACATCATTTTATACTGAGCAGCACAACACATAACAGAAAGGTGCTTGGCATCTATTTCTGATACTCGATTAATTGTTTAATGGATTTTTAAATCATAAATAGCAAAACTTAACTGAATCCAGTTTCTCAAATGTGAATATTTTCTGGTATTCTTAGCCTTGTATGATAGTAATCTGAAAATCTTTGGATTTTGGACTTTTGTTGAACAAAAGAGATTTTAAGACGTCACCATTCTGGGAACTTGTGATGAGCATTTCTTCGCTTTTTGCTGACATTCTTCAGACCAACCAATGAATCGAGAAAATAATGGGTAGAATATTTGATAATGAAAATAATCATTAGTTGCAGTCCGACTAACAACAATTAACTGAGTCAAAGGTAAATAAATTCATCAGCCAGTTCATCATAGACACCAAAGTGAAATGTGCCTTTATCATTGCTTAAGCCAAGACAGTCAAATGTTTAAGTAACAGACCCTAAACTAGTGTTTCTTCATGTTATTTCTCATTAACACTTACTTGCAGTAACCCAATAATAAACTCAAATATCCTCTACAGCCAACTGAATAAACTAATATCACGAAAACACCAGTTCCAACATTTGTCTATTCACTGGTTTCTCATTCCTGTTCACAGTAAGCACCATATATGTAAAAGAAATGTCAAAGTGAAAATAAATAAATAAATGAAGGTATAGTAAAAACACATCTCAATACAATTAATTCTTGCAACTTCTAGGAAACTGTTAAGAAAAAGAAATAAAAATGAGATGCAAATCCCCTTCAACACCTAACTGGCCATCCAAACACCCCTTTTCCTACATGTCTCTGATCAAAATTTGTCCTCAAACACGGGGTATAGGCTCCGTCCTCCTTCTGTCTCTTCCTGTATGTTCACCTCTCACTCTGAGCAAACACATCACATATAGTAACTTTCACATCCTCCCTTCTGTACAAGCAGGCTGTTGTCCCACTCTGATGTCTGCCCCCTGTGTGTAAAGTTATTATTACATGTGTTTGAGAAATAATAGCTGAGGATTTTCACCTTTTTAAACTAAATTTGTGTAAACATGTATCACATGTAAACATGTGATACACCGCACAAAAATGTATGAATTTACAGTAAATGTTCATCTGTTATCAATTCTTTTCACGCTGATACCAGATCACTGAAATTTATTTTTGAAGGGTCGTGACAGTTGTCGTACTAATATTTTGCATGTGAGGATTCACACAGTGAGCACATCTGAGAGTAATACAGTTCAATAGAAAAGCAGTGTAATCCATTTTGATCACAGAGGCTATGAACTGAATATACTTACATTTGACGTCTGTATGAAAGCCACAAGAAGTGACTAAACTGTTGTGTGGAAAAAGAGCTGTGGGCTTGAGAATTTCACACAGTGTTAACAAATGATAAAATAATTATGAATTGTGCAAAGGCAAGCTAAACTATTGTTAACTCCCTTAAAATCACTTCAAACCCAAGTTGCTTCAAACGGAAAATGCACATTTCTAAATTTGTATAACACAAACAACTTGCTGTTGTCTGTGTCAATTGAATATTCACAAAGTTAATAATTGCTTGTTACTGGGAATTACTCGTGGAGAAATACGGGCTATATAACATCAAGCAAAATTCTCGGTAACCTTGCTGGTGAAAAATAACAAAGTGAGGTTAATTGTGAGCATCACTAACAATAAGTAACAAAGTCAGGTATAGCATATGACCCTCTCATTGACAACTGAAATGTGAATACTGCTGTTTTATGTCCAGTACTGAATACCACTTTTTTTACTGACCCTGTATCGCTTCTGGACTCTTTCCACCTGTGGGTTTCTGTCCTGATGTGGTCACATTTAAGATGAGAAAAACACATGAGACATTAAAACTGTAAATGCACCCAATATGCACCGAAGATCTAACCACCCAATCTACGTCTTTTTGTCAGAGATGCATTTGGTCACATTTAAACCACAAAGTATAAGAGTCCAACTACTACAAACTTTGAACATTTCATACGTCGCACAAAACATGATGCTTTTTCTACATTGTTAAATGTAGCTTTCAATAACACTCTTGTATATCTCAAAATCACCAGGCCGTGGCTCCCTGTCTGACGAACATGGCGGTGTTGTGTCGGTTTTGTCCAAACAAGCTGCAGCTCTCACCAGAGACCCAACAGATTCTCCGACTGTGTGCCTGGAGTCTGAGTCAGGGTGAGCACTGACACAACCTTTTGTCTTTTTTGCTTGACTGACTTGCATCTCCTCCTTTTTCTTCATCTCAGTGAATTTAAGAGGTCTGTCTGTAGTGGTTTTGATTAATACTTGTGGGGAGACCAATAAATCTAGGAAAAACTGTTGAAAGAGATCCAAAATCAAAGATTGAGCGTCCATTATTTGTGCCTCTGACTCTGCTCAAAGTCTTGGCAAAGGAGTTTATTTTCATTTGCATGGCTGTGCTGCCACCTTCTGGACTTTGTGAAACATCTTCTGGTGCATGGGTGTCAGTGACGTCAACTCCCACCAGTTATTATTATTATTATTATTATTATTAGAAAGAAGTCATTTTGAATGATAGACCTTAATGTGATTGTATCATACTGTAGATGAGCCTGCTGCTTTGTTGGGACTTGTGGGCTGCTTTCTAAGTATGTTAGGATTACAGTATTTGTCAACAAAGTGTTAATCAATGACTTGATGACAGATATCACCTTTCAAAACAAAATGTGACTGGCCATTAATCCTCAACTGACGAGGTGATTATTCTGCGATTATTAGAAATGTCTCAACAAATAGGTCAAGTTCTTTCAGTGTGGGTTTGAACTAAAGGCCAACATTCAATATGTTTAGATATTTCTTCTTTTTAAATAGTACATTTATGGAAGTAGTGATGATGATGATGACAATGATGCTAAAAATAATTGTTTTAGTCATAACAGTGCATGCTGAGGGAATTTGGTTAAAGAGTGTAGTATTGATCAGTCCTGCAATAACTAGTAAAACTGCATCGTACACATAATATTGGAGGTGAGTGACAGACAGGTTGATATGATTTATCAGTCAAAGGTCAATATTGACTGATCAATACTACACTCTTTAACCAAATCCCCTAAGCATGCCTTATTATTGGGCATCAGCAAGTTATATATCCAGAGATATCACCAAAACAACGTGCTTCTCAAACTTTGTCAATTTTGACTGATCTCTCTTACTTGTCCGTACGATTATTGTTTATCAGGTGAATGTTTATGTTTGTTTGTTTTGTAGAAACATTCTGGTGAGGAGTCATGGGACCATCACAGTAGCAGTTCACAAGATAGCATCTTGAAGACAACGCGACTCACTGGGGAGTTTTAATTATAAAGAAATGTACATGTAAACACACACACACACACACAATAATCACGCAAAGTGAATGAACTTCAGTTTGCAAGAGAAATCTGGAGTTTGCACACATCTGTTGTGTTTTCTGTAAACTCAGATCCCATATTTAAACCAGAACTTGCTTGCTAATGTTGTAATACTTGGAGTGTGATCTTGTCTTTTATTAAAATAAATATATATATCAATCTGTCAGTAATGCTATTTTATTGATGTCATGTATAGATTTGGCCCTGTGTCATGTTATTTCCAGCCATGTTAATGCTTTGTGTGTGTGTGTGTGTGTGTGTGTGTGTCTTTTTGTTAACATTCATATCCTTCAGTCCAAGGCAGTCATGCACAGAGTAACAGCCCTTAATAAAGTTTAACTTGACTTTGTGCTGCCCTCTTCCTTGTTAAGTATTCATTATTTTCTCCTTTGCTCGGTGTTTTGTGGTTAACCAATTCATTTTCTTTGGAAGCTGCGTGACATTCATCCCAGAAATGAAAAACAGAAATAGGTTTCAGAGTTTGCAATCATTAATTAAAACTGCTATGAAGTCTTTGTCATACTGATGTCATATTTGGCGGTAAGATCTCATTCATGTATTGACTATATAATAATAGCGCATAGAAACAGGTAAGAGTGGTAGGTGTATGTTGGTTTTTATGCACCGGGGGGAATTTCATTCATCTCTGGATGGAGATATGCTAATCGGAGAAATTCCTTGCTGGAGTGTTTGGTCAAATAACCCGCGTATCCTACTGTCTACAGCGCATGGTTGCCTGTATGCGGTGTAGATTGTCAGTGCAGTGCGCCACCGAGATGCACTGCCTGTGACCAGGACCTGAGTAAAGTCTGCGGTGGCTCTGATTTTTTGACCGCAGAGGTTTTTGTTTTTTCTTTTTTCTCCTCCTATCCGTGTGAGCCCTCAGATGAGGTCCATTGCTACGCCTCAGTCACGTGGCTCTCCTCGGTGAAGGCTTTGCTTTCTGCGGCTCCTCTGCACAGCCAGCGACGTTGAGGCTGAGATGTGAGATGCAACTCAGAGGCGCTCGCTCATAGAGGCAAAGTTATGGCACGGTCATCCTCGGAGAAAAAGGCCCCGCAGCAATTTCTCTCTGCCAAAAAGTCCCTCACCGGTGACGCGCACGCCTTTCTGGGACGCACAACTCGAGAAAACCCTAAATTACGCGTCAAATTGAACTAATTGAAAATTTGGGACTGAAGCGCGTCGAGGACTGAAGACGCTTTCAGGTATGGACTTTCTTTTTTTTGCACATTTACATAAATCAACACATGAATCGTTTTTTTTTTAAATATAAGACGATTGAACAAAAACACTGTAGGCTATTTAGATTCGATTGTAATTCATTTTCTTTATTGAAATATTTTTGTCACACCAAACCTCCCCCTGAGAAATCAAGCACAAGTCATCCTCCAAACTGTTAGCCTCTGTGACCCCCGAAAGTTTGGCTATTTTTGGTTTTCAAACTTTTCACCCACATTGCGTCAGTGCAGGTTTGTGCCTGTTTTTGTCAGATGGCACCCAGATGACATCTTGAAATTCACCGCTGAAGTGTCAGTGTGCCTAAATTCTCGCATCTGCTTGAACGACTCTGTTCTTGCCTTCCCAGCAGTGTTGAGTTGAGTGAGGGGCACGATGCAACAGGCCTGTGAAGTGAAGATAACAACTACTTCACAGCTGCACGGTAAGACCTCCCTGTTTTCTCCCCACAATAATACGGTTTTGTGTATGCCTCCGTGGACTAAGCCAAAAGCTTTCAGCTGAACACCCTGCATTTACTACATAATCTCACAATTCCTCAGGACTGATGTCTGGCTTTCCTCAGAATTCAATGCTGTGGTCATAGATGGAGGCTCCAGTGTGTGAATTACTGTTGGTCATCTTGGTGGATGAAATAGTCAGGCAAACGGAAAGAAATAAAGAAAATAACACAAAAGAGAAAGTTACTTGGAAAATTAATGTTTTAATAATTGAAGTAACACATTTCCTCAGAGTAACACTGTTTATTTCACTTGCCATGATGGAAAAATGCTAATTCTTGCAAAAGAGTAGTTCAGCTAATGAAGTAATCTCCTAGGGAAAAAATAGCTCAGCTATCAATGCATAATCTGCAGAAAAGCAGGTTACTTGCAGGGCTGGAGCCTGCCCAAAATCCTGATATTTTTACTTTATAAGTAAATGAGTATTTTTTGTGGTGAGCCTTTTAACTTACAACAAAAAAGAATTCTGTTAGGATTCAAATATAAACTTGTTCACCTCTTCTGATCACCCGGAGAGTCTGAACAGGACTTTTCATCTCCAATCACCACTGTGTAAGTAAACTTTTACTTTCTGCAAGTATGCGTTTAAACACGTGCATGCTCAAGTGTTTAAAAAACCTTTTACAGGCTACATTTGAGGAGGGGGGGGGGGGGTATTTAAGATAAGTATTTAAGGTTCTTGCTTATCTTCAGGGTAAACCTTTGGATGGTTCATTTGACCGTTGCCTAGTAATAATGAAGTTTGAGCAATGACCCAGATTGAAACACTGAAGCATAAACACATTTATTCCCACAAAATTGTAAGTACTTACCACGTTTTGTGATGCCAATATAATGCACACTATGTCATTATTATTATTGTTACTAAAACACATAATGTATGATTAGATTTTACTTGAAAAGGTGTCACCAGGTCCTTTACCTGTCTCTATCTTGGCACTGCATCAGTGTGTAAGAAGGCCCGGCAGAACTACATCATGCTGACTCTTGTTAAATACAGTGCGGAGTCACGTGACTAATTACCTACCTGATGCCCAGTTCAACTCATTATTACCATCTTTTTAGCAATTAAAACTTTCTAATTGAAAATGGAAACACAACGGGGAGGAAGCAGAATACAACATTCTTCTCAGTGCTTCACATCTGTTGAGTCGGACTGCTGACAGAAGCACTGTTGCTGCATCCCAGTTCATGGGCCACATTCTTCGAAGTCTGAAAACAGATAAGTTAACAGCTCGTGCAATCAGTCACTTGCAAATATCTCGCATAATAAAAAAAGCAACGGGGGGAAAACAATGAAAGTCACACATAAACTTTGAACATGTTGATAATTACAGATGTGTTGCAGATGGAAGGAAGTTAAGCTCAGGTGTAAGGAACACTGACTGCTGACATTTATAGCATTTAGCTCACATCACCACTGAGCCTAAGTACAGCCTCACAGAGCCGCTAGTGTGGTTGTTTACAAGTTAAAGAGGACCGACCTGACTGCGCCATTTGTTTTGTTCTCATTTTGTTGAGGAGGCACAGGCTCGGTCCTCTGCAGGTCGCTCTTTCAAGGGCTGCATTCTTTAGAGGATCCAGCCTCTGAATTGGTATGCAGTGTTACATTTTCTCTCTTATAGTGGCATAAGCTGGAATTGTAGCTCTCGTGACACCATCAGGCCAAGAAACACTTTTTGCCATATTTAGAATATTGTCAATACAGAATAGTCCTGTCCAATATCCACATTGCTGTTTGTAGAGTGCTACCTGTGTCTCTGCTTTCAGGTTTCAGAGATGCGTGCACCTGCATCGATTTGTATCTTGTTGTTGTCGTGTTCTGTTGTTATTTGTTACTTCACTGATCATTGTCTACTTCTCGTTGCAGGTGTAAAGCTAATCTGGATGCAGCCATAGTTATAAGTGCCCTTCGACCAACCTGAGAATGACACTGAGAGAATAGGACTCTTGAGTTTATTCGTCACCCTCCAGAGCCTTCAGGCAGACTACCAAAAGAGCATAAGAGGTAACTCAACATACTGGTTTAATCAGAATCTCTTGCAGTATGCTGCCGATGCTGTCGCTGCTCGGGGTAATGACTAACTGAATTTGTGTGACACAAAGAGGTTACCTGTGTGTTTCATTCCTTTCCTGCATGTTTATTTTGGTGTGTAACCACACATTTTAATTTGCATAAACATTATTTTACTTAATATCCTGCTGGAGAAAGCATACTGCATGCCTTACTCACGTAATTGTGTGGCATTTTGGTAATCCTTTGTGAAATTGTGCAACTTTAAGGAATAGTTCACCAAAAAAATGTTTATGTATGAGATGCTGTCACCCAGTTTGCCCGGTTCAGGAAAACAGAACCTCTACAAGTTGTTATATTTTCTGAAACTTAATCTTCTGCAACTTAATCATTCAGAGCAGCTGAACAGTGAGGTGTAACTTCCTCACGCAGCACTTCACCTGTCTAAAACTGAATGATGCTGCATTAGTAGTTAGGAGAGGTTTTACTGATGTTTTGCTGTTGTTAATAAAAAGTTGGTCTTTTTGATGGCCATTACTTTTTAGACGTTCCATTCAAATATTATCGTCCGGCATTCTCTGCTACAGGGGCAACTAGTAGAAAGGTTTGCTTTTGGTAAAGTATTCTTTACATTTCACGCAGGAGAAAAATGTGATAATAAGAATTCACAGAAGAAGAACACAGTTTTGCTGGCTAAACCCATAACACCCTGACCCTGATCTCCAAAGCTTAGTGCTGTTAGTTGCAACAACTGGCGTGCGTGTGCGTGTGTGGATGTGTGTGGTGCATGTTGGAGTCACAGGAAATGGCAACCACAGAGACCAAGCAAGACACATTGAACTTTGATGATAGTCTGACATGTATTCTATAGCATAGCAGGCTTTGAGTTCACTATGCTGGAGGGGACACTTGCTGTACTTGTTTGTCCTGTCCATACTGGTGTCACTGCCCACGCCCCAGGCCCAGCCATCCCAGGTGCAACACTTCAGGTTAGATGGCTCCACCCATCTCTACCTGCAGGCAACCCGCAAAGGGAAAAAACACAAAACAGCAGGAGCGCTGACAGAGTCAGAGGCTGTCTCACTGGCCATGATGAGATCGATTCGATTCCAATGTAAAAGATGGGAAGAAAATGTGAACCCATCCTTTAAGGCGTGTCAGTCCATCTTAAAAAGTTTAGCTTACGTCTTAAAGTACATGAGAAAGCATGCATTGTTCATGGAAGTGCAGGACTGTAGAATTTGCAAACTGTGTGTGCATGCTCTACAATAAAACTTTAAATTAAAAACACATTTTTATGGTTGGAAATGCATCATCCCTGCCAAAATTTACTTTCATAGACAAATAATTGAGTGCACTCTTATGTATAACCATGTCATAATTATAACGCCAAGATGAAATTGCAAACTGATCTTTTGAATTTCAATTGTTTAAGCCCTTATCAAATGATAATGAAATGGAAATTTCATTTTGCATTTGTCATTTGAATAAGAACAGGATTCTCCCAGGCTTGTTTTTTGAATGATCACAACAACACCATATCTGTCTAACCCTAATCCGCACATAACCTCCGTAAAACAACTAATTGTCGTGATTTTTGCATTTTCACCTTTATTGGATAGGACCGATTCCTAGGCTGTCCTATCCAATAAAGATAGTATGACACGTAACACAGGTCCCCGGCCGAAATCGAACTGAGGATGTCACGGCCATGAGGTTTGTGCCCCAACCACTCGGCTGTCAGGAAGCCCCACAAATTGTTGTTCTATACTTTTGTACTTTTGTACGAATGAAACAAACAAGATATGAGGTGTTGATTAATGAGCTTTAGAGGTGCTGATAGGTGGATTTTGTTACCTTTGTACAGAGCCAGTCTGTCTCCCCCTGTTTCCAGCCTCTGCGCGGCTGCGGTCTCCAGCTTCATATTGAACGACAGATATGAGAGTGGTATGGATCTTCTCATCTAACCTCGCCGCCAGAAAGCTAATAAGCGTATTTCCCAAAATGTTGTTCTTAAGGCTCCCCTTCAAGGCAAGGCTTTTTTTTGTTAATGGTTCCATGTCTGAGTTTTTTACCTCTAGTAGTGCTATGGAGCTATTTTTCTATGAGTGGGTCCCTGTTTTGTTTATTTTGTGCACAAGGACGCACATGCACGCGGGGGATTTGATACACATTCCTGCCAATAATTTCAGACCACTCCACTGTTCAACAGTTGGCGGTAACGGGCCAGAACATGCAGCAATGAACCAGCAAAGGCAGTGAAAAGGAAGATTGCGAGCTAGTAAACATGGATGTAAACAATGCTGGACTAAATCAGGTTTTCAGAGGATGGAGGTTAAAACATCTGTTAACTGGTTGTTGTGTCTTTTTTTTTTAAATTTATACCTCTATACAGCATGTTGGTCAATAGGATAGGGACAGATTTTGGAGAACATTATTCACCAAGTAACCTTACTAAAATCTGATATTAGACTAGAAGCACAATGTAAAAGTTGGAGAGAGAATCTCCTGGTGGAAGTGTGCAGTAACATGGTGTTTATACCACACTACAAAACGCTGATCTCCAATCCCCCATCACTCAAACCCTCAGACCCCCGGCACATTCACAAACATGCACTCAAGCACACTCTGAGGACAACTTGTTAACAGCACATGGGGGGGAAATACTTTCCTCGCAGTACACTGGCCCAATTCATTCCCCCTTTAATCCGCTCTGTGCTCTCTGCCTAACATGGTCTCGGCTTCTTATACATGCCTAAGTCAGACTGCGTTAGTGATGCAGGCTACAAAAGACTGGTGATAAACACAGTTTTACTACGCCCTCTCCTTCTACTTTGTTCAAGGTCACTTTGCTTTCCAGCATCTGAGGCAAGCTTATAATGTCATTTTCTCCATTTGTTGATAATGTTTTGTTAGACCTTTTCAATTATTTGATGACACACCTAGTCCTGAGAACCGGTTACAGATGTGTCACGCCTTGATTTATTCAAGTTTCATTAAGACCATGTTGCCTTTGGACATGTTGGTACATGTTTAGACACTTACACTCGTCTGTGGACAAGCTGGAGTATTTATAAAGCATTTCTTTAATTTATGTGCAATTAATTCTCCAATCTTTTGAAACATGCATTTAATTTGTTTAGGTGGTTAACACTGTCGTCTCACAGCAAGAAGGTCCTGGGTTCCAAATGTACTGCCTGGTTGGCGCTCGTTGGGGCCTTTCTGTGAGTTTGCATGTTCTCCCTTTAATCTGTGTGGGTTTCCTCCCGCAGTGAATTGAAAACTGTAAATTGTCCATGGGTGGGAATGTGACTGTGAATAGTTATCTGTCTGTATGAGTTTAAGCACAGTCACATTACACTTTAATCTTGCAAGTATTCACTCCGTCTCCTGTTCGCTTCAATTGAAGCCCGTACACCGGACAAATTCAAGCATTTCCTGCTTCACTGCGATCTCCTGGCAGGTCCAAGTTCGCTATTCAGCTTTGCCCTGTAAGTTTGTCAGCCAACAGAAAAAAGGATGCAGCATTGCTGTCATGCATTGTTTGTGCAGTTTATAATTGCTCTGCTCAGTATTTATTATGCACACAAGTGTGGGACAATTTCACTGAATGGAAGGTAAACCCTGCGTTTGATTGTCCAGGAACCCCCACCACCGCTGCACAGGATAAGCGGATATAGATAATGGATAGTTGGATTAATAAATTCCACCACCTTGCAAACTCCCATTTGATAATGCAGCTCATTTCTTTGCATGGTGCATCATCTCTATAGATACACATGTGATTCATCTGTTTCTTGAATCTTTATGGTCAATATTTGATCTAATGTTCTTCAGTTACATGGCTTCTATATTTGCATGGAGACAACACTGCCGGCTCATTTTACTTGGCCCTTATGGACTGCATGTGGATCTTCAGTCAGGTTTAGCAGATAAGACAAATAAGAGTTTCAACAACCACAACACCAGTGTGTCTTGTGGGACTGACTGTCAAACAAAACAAAACAGCAAAAAGACATTAATTAATTTGCAATAATTTAATGCTAAATCTGATAGGCAAAGTGTGGAGTTTGTAGGTAATGGGCTCTAGTAGGATTAAACTTAAATCAATAGATTATTTAAGATAAATGATGTGTAAAATAATTATTGCCTACAGCACATCTTCATCAGCACACACAGAGGTCGGCTGCTTTCAGAGCTCTGCTCCACAGAAGGCAGAAGATCACTACAGCAGTGTGACTGAACGTGCCAGAGGGAGTGGTTACCTGATTATAGAACCAACTGAATTCAGGAGAGACCAGCAAAAATCTGCTTAGTGCATTACATGCAAGTGCTGTATATAAGAATTTATTTGTGTAACATGTCTGTATAAAAAATCTAATCAAATGAAGAAGCTCTACCAAATCCAGTGATTTGTAATATGTCATTCTTAAATAGCAAAGTGTTCAGCAACTCTGAACTAAGGGGTGGGAATAGTCAGACTTAGAAGTGTATCAGTCAAGCAGTAACCAGAGCACAGTGAAGCAAGACAGCCATCACGCTGGTAAAATAATTAGTGGTATTGTGCCAGAGAACTGGTGAAACCAGATCGCCTGTGGCAGTGGCCCGGCATCAGAGCAAGAGTTTTACATATCTGTGGTTTTACCTAAAATGGAAGGCAGAACAGACTGGACTCGTCTGGTCACCAAACCCCACTCTGCACAGCCGCATGTGTACTATGAAATCAGACAGGTGCATCACTAATCACTTGTAATGAACATTCCTCTGTGACCTGATTCAGTGCAGGTGCTTGACTTTAAATCAGCAGCAACGATTGGTACACAGGACATGTGTATGTACATTAAATAGCTGATTTTGCTAGTAAAGTTGTCACTCAATCTCTGCTGCTGTTTGACCCTTCTTATCATCTCTGACCCCAACACCGCCCTCGCATTCCAGCCGTGGGCTCTGTTTCTCTGTGGTTCCCCATGCAAAAGTTTTATTTATTTATTTTATTTGTATTTGTTCTGTTTGTCCATGTTTGCAGCTGTTGTAGCTCATGCATGAATGTACAAAGTACTGTATGCTCTCTCTTCAACAAGGCTCATTAAGTTTCTGCTGACACAAGTCAAATTCTTAGGAAGGGGATCCTTTTGGAAGCCTGTTCCAAGAAGGGCTCAAAGTAATTCAAGGTCACACGTTGCCTGTTGGGGTGCCAAGTCAAACTGCAGTACAGCCGGCTCACAACACAGGAATAAACGGGTCGCTCCTGAATCCCCTCACAACAGGAGCACAGGTTCATTTCACAAAGCTGCAGTCTTACGGCTCAAGTCTTAACTTCAAGTTACACAGATACTGTATGGAATCAACACACCAGACCATTATGCAGACCAAACATGACATTTGGTTAAAATAAACCCATTTAATTACCAATGCACCCAGTTATCCTTTAGCACCCTCTTTCACCCTGTTTGCTATGTGCCAATTCAAACATCAAACTGCATTATCTTATAGACCATCAGTGCATTTACTTGCACTTGAATAACCTGGTTATTACAGTAACCTGTCTTCATAAACAACAGGTAAAACAAAATGCTTTACTTAAAGGTACCCTGTGGAGGTTTTATTTTTTGTAAACAAAGAAAGTTGTGTTTATTTCCACTGTTTTTTACCAAAAGACATTGTGTGTATCTTGAGACCTAATTAACGCATGGAATGTGTTTCCTTCCTCGTGAAGCATTTGTAAACCTGATTTTTGGAAGAATTTGAAATCTACATTGTTTATATTCCTATTTGTTTGCCAGCAGTCTTCTTCCCTGCCTTTGTTGGTGCGTTGCTACATTTCGTGACATGTTACAGCCACCAACTGTGTGAAACCATCGGCAGGACTGTATATTATGTCACCCAGCTGTGACAGCATAGGATGAAAAGAAAAGCCATTACTGTAGCTTTGAGTCGAAAAATACATTTCAAATCTGACTAAAACATCAACTTGACTAAGTTTGAGCATGTCAGTCATGTTTTTAAGACTGCATGGCATCAAGTTGTTCAAAAGTCAATTCCCAGAAGCAGGTTTAATGAGTTATCTGGATAACTTTGCAAAGCCTGGTACATGTGCCAGATCTGAGAGGGTTTCTTAATTATACTCAGATAACTCAGTATGAATGCCTCCTGGAACAGGCCTCTGGGGTTTTTTTTCAAATTAAAATATCACAAAGTTAAAACATCATCATCATCAAGTCAAACTTTACCCCATCATGCCGAGGACATGCTCTTACGTGCTGACACAGAGGTTTGAGAAACACATGATTAAATATTTGCACTTGCTTTGACATAGACACACTTAATGTAAACACTGCTGAGACATTCAGTCTAGTGCAGTAGTTGTAGTAAGGGCAAAAGAGGTGGAAAAGTAACCATGTTCAGCTGTACTGTAACTGACCTGTTTGAGCTCAGTGACTTTACAAGTTAATACGGCATTACTGTCTACTGTTTTCTGTAAAGTTGCATGAAACAAAAGCACTGAAGAAATTCACATCACAGTTTGTTTTACTTAGAAAATAATCAAGCTTTTATTTTTGAGGAAGAGTCTGCTTGTCTTTCTCCTCAAAAACTAACATGATGCACACTGTTATGCTGTTGTTGTGACACTGAAATGAAGAGACAGAGATTCACTCACAGAATACAAATGCACTGAATATCTTTTCCTTAAAAATGCACCAGAGAAAGACTCTTAGATATAGAATCTTAAGTATTGACTCTTAAACACATTAGTGACTGTGCGAAAGACTTTGCAGTAAATGTTTTATTTAATTTTTTTATAATGAATCCAGCACATTACCTTAAATTCTTTTTAGAATATGTATGGCCTGTGATACGATGAATGAGATTTTGACGTTACTGATTTTTTTTCTCCTAGTGAAAGCAAGGCAGCCATGAACCTGTTCAGGAAGGATGCTATGACCACTAAGAAGGAGAAGGAAAAAGAGATCCAGTATGAGGACCCTCCAGATGGAGGTTGGGGCTGGATGGTGGTGCTGCATTGCTTCCTGGTATGTCTATCTCCCTCATCTCTCAAACATGCAAATATTTGGTCCATTTAACCATTTACAATCGTTCTTCAACTACTGGTTTTCCCAACCACTGTGATCAAATGCAGACATATTGTGTGCAATGAGGGTCTTTTTCAACAAAATGGTAGCAGTGAAAAGACAAAACTTTAACCAGCCATTAAAAATACTGTTCTGCACTCTTCAACAATTGGCAATTTTATATTTTCATGTTTCCTTTTCCTAAATCTCCATATGTGTTTCCCAGAGCTCATCATGTGTGTGTGCTTGCGCAGGTAAATGTCCTAGTGATGGGAACACTGAAGAGCTTTGGGATCTTCTTCGTGGCATTCCAAGATGAGTTTGGAGGCTCGTCCGAGAGCATCAGCTGGATCGGTTCCATCATGTCGAGTCTGCGTCTGTCTGGAGGTTTGTAACTGTCTGCCTGCATCCCCTACACAGTCCATCGACAGGATATAAAGATAATAATACCGCAGAGGTTTTTCTTGTATAATTGTGTCCTCTCTCCTTCCTGTCCCCAATGAATTTGTAAGGAGAGAGCAAACTTTTACCATTTGAAGCCACTTTTCCTCTGCGTGTTTACACTTGATGTTGAACAGTAGAAAATGAAAAATTTTAAGATTCTGCATCTTTGTGCTTCCTCTCCTGTAGCACCCCTTGCCTCTGTGGCCTGTGCCAAGCTAGGAGCCAGGGTGACCTCCATCGCTGGGGCAGTGCTGGTTAGTGGAGGCTTCCTCATCAGTATTTTTGCCAACAATGTGGTGTTCCTCTACATCAGCATGGGAGTGATAGTTGGTGAGTAGAAATCTGTGGTAAGCCAAAATACCTCAATGAGACTCAAACCTGCTGTTTCCCTGATGACTCTGAAACCACAAGGCAAAACCAATGCCATCCTCTGCTTGAGGACATCTATTTGAGGTCATTGGTTGTGAATGTTGTTTTTGTTTTTTTTCTCTTTTCTGTCCACATTCCTGTGACAGACACAGTGTTTGATAATGATAACCTTCTTTACTCCTCTTAGGAATGGGTTTTGCACTACTATACCAATCATTCTCAGTGGTCACAGCGCTGTACTTCCGAAAGAGGCTAGCGACAGCGTATGCGATCGGGCGTTCTGGGATGGGTTTGACCTTTGCCCTCGCTCCGTTCACTCAGCTGCTCTTAGACAAATATGCTTGGCAAGGTAGGCGGGACAAATCTGTTGATGAGCAGGCAGTGTCAGACCCTAATGTATTTGTTTGATTGGTGCACAAGTATGTTGTCTGGTGTATTTCCTTTTTTTGTGTGTGAGAAGAAATACTGCTCATATAAGGTGACATTTTGGGTCCTGAGCTCTCTTTGTCCCCCACAGGGGCAATGCTGATTCTTGGCGGTCTCATGCTGAATCTGGTGGCCTCTGGAATGCTTCTGCGACCCATCAATGTGAAGCCTCCCGTGTCAAACCCTACCTCTTCTCCCATCCAAAAGAGCCCTGCTGTTTCCCTTAAGAGCTCCTCAGAGAAGGATTACACTAAGAGCTGCTTGAATGGCTCCTCTCACCTATCCAATGGCATCTCCAAATCAGACTCATTCCCATCCCCTCCTCCCCCCCATGGGGACACTGAGAACCTGGGGGGCCAATGTACTCAGGGACTCCAGGACCAGTCAGTGAACCCTGAACTGACCAAACTGGTCCTCAATGGTGTGAATGGCCATGAGCCCCACCGTGACTTGGGTCAGTGTAAACCCACAACTCCAGACAGCGCCGCGGAGCTCAATGGCAGCACGAATGGCTCCACCATTGTTGGAGTTCCCTCACATCCCAGCACGCCAAGTGAGGTGACCAACAGAAAAGCCAAAGTACTGGATTTTTCCCTGCTAAAAGACCCATTCTTTTGCATCTACACTTGGTCCTTGGTATTCAGTCAGCTGGCCTACTTCATCCCCTATTTCCACCTGTCTGCCCGTGCCAGAACCCTGGGCATCGATGCCATGGATGCTTCCTTTATCATCTCTGTGGCAGGTGAGGCACACATTGGTCATTAGCTCCTACTGTGTTTTTAGGATCCACCTTAAAGGAATAGTTTGACATTTTGGGATATAGAGCTTATTTGCTTTATTGACAAAAGTTAGATGAGAAAATTGATTCCACTCTCATATCTGTACAGTAAATATGTAGCTGCAGCCAGTTAGCATAGCTTAGCGTAAAGACACCTAGCCTGGCTCGGTCCAAAGGTAACAAAATCCTCCTACCAGCTCAGTCACTTCCTGAAGTCTTTGCTTTGCTGGTTGTCACAAGGTAAAACGTTTTGGCTTGAGACCTTCATCAGGGTCATCATACAGCACATTACAAAGAAATTTTAAGTAAGATGATTATGAAAGTTTAAGTTGAAAAAAGAGAAGAGAAACAAGAGAAGTAGGTGAAGTTGTGCCAGAAATCCCTACTTTAACCTCACTGTGACAACAAGAAAAGAAATTAGCATATTACCCTAAATATCAAAGTATTGTAAATATAAAGTTTTAAATAAGCAAATGATCGTGTCTCTTTTTTCATCATGATTATATTGATTTTGACAATTAAACTATGATGATGGTTCCTAAATTGGGTGTCAGTTGAGTTGGGGGTCAGGTACAACTTCAGCTCTTTAGTTATTCTAGAGTGGAGGACCTACGTTTTTCGACTCATAGCCGTCATTAAGGTAATCTTTTTAACAGAAGTATGAAAACATGAGAAAATGTCAAGTCTTTTAATCAGCCTATAAAGGTGGAGAGTATAAGAATTAGGGATTATATCCTGCCATCCATATCATCCATGTGGTAAAATATACACTGATGAAACATCTCTTTAAGGCTGAATCACAGAACATGATAACTGTTGCAAGGCATTTTAATGAATGGAGGCATTTAATTCATTTGAATTATATTTTTATTACATTCTCAATCTCTGCATGAGTTTTATTAGCATTCCTCTACATTTTTTATTTGAATAATTTGAATGTTTCTAATATGTCACATTTGTGAGAGGCATATCTTTTTTTTAAGAGACCTCCCCTTCTGGGTAACTCTGTTAGGTGCACTACTTCTCCTGACTGTGGACCAAATATGGTGTCCCCAACATCCAACACCAGTACAACCCCTCACCTGACTGCCAGCTCAGCAATTTGATTTGGTCTAAAACCACGTGATCATATAGCAAACGTATCTGTGGCCGAGTATGAATTACAGTGCACCCTGTTGGCTGCTGTGTTAAATGTGCTGGGCAATTTTTTTAATACTTCTATTTAAATGCACATAATTGCTTGATATCTCTTATGAACGTTGAAACTGGTGGATTTTATCAATGAAACTCAAAAGGTGTTGCAAAAATGTGCATCTTCTGCAATGTGGCTTTCACAGTGACTGAGAAGAGGGAGGTTCCAGGTTTCTTTAAGACTGGGTTTAAGAAGCAATGCAAAAAGGTCTTCAGTCAACTTCTAGGCATTAATTATTTGTGAGCTGCTCAGACTCTGCAGTCTTATGTAATGAATGTGCTTACATAAAAGCTGAACTTTGGTCCACTGGTCTGGGTGGATGGGTTCAGCAGTATGCCATTGATGAGGCCGCTCCATATGAACAGAAAACAGCATTTTGACCACCGTCCACATGTGCATGTAATTCTTTAAGAGTGCTTGGTCAGGCTTTGTGAATAATTGAAATGCTGCACAGATGGGGTTGTGCGTTTATGAGTTACATGCTTCTGTTTTGTAATCCATCCCTTGGTAATCAGCAGACAGATATAGTACTACCTTTTGATGAAAGGTGTCTTTTAGGTAATAATAATAATAATAATAATCACTTACTGTAGGATGTAATAGTGGGAGAGGGTGTGAGAGACGCTACTGTCATAGTAACACAAGAAGTGCTTCATACATTTCTTATTATGCATCAATGCTTGGGCTTTTGAGGAAATGGTTTTAGATTGTCTAAAGGACTGTTTTGGTGATGCATTGTGAGCATTCTGAAAAACAAATCAGTTATTGTAAAGTACGGTGTGTAGACAGCCTGGAAAAACATAATGTTTCCTTTGTCAGCATTGGTGTGCAACTGCAGCTGGACACCACCACTGCTGGAGAAAATTGGGAAAATGAAAGAAAACAGTATGGCCTGCACAAGAAACACAGCTGGGATGAAGACATTTATGGACTGAGCCAAAACTAAGATTGGGGTGAAATAACATTGCTGCATAAAAGTATACAGGATACACTAAAATTAACTGACAAAAATGCTTTATGGGTTCTTAAACCAATCTCAACAATGTTTCTGTGGAGGTGCATAAACATAAACCAGAGGACATGGATGTCTGAATTTTCCCTGATGGTTTGTGGGTTTACTTATGAGCTTCACGCCAGCGATCAGTGCCAGCGAGCAGCAAGACTGACAGATTCTTTTCACTCAGACACGTTTGTTCTGTCACATTCTCTGGTCACGTGCACTGTAATGAGAGAGAAAGAGAGACAGAGTTACAGAGAGGGGGTGCCACCCACACCACAAAGCCACCATCCCAGTGTCCCGCTGTCCCTCCTTCCCCGACCCAGCGCTTGTCATAGAGGCCCATTGACTCGGCTGAGAGAGGGAGGCCACTATCGTCCGGGTCAGTCTGTTCGTCAACCCTCAGCCACCAACTCTGGAGCGAACTGGAGTCGCTAAGCAACAGCTAACTGAGTAAAGTTGCTGGCGTGGTGACAAGAGGGGCTCCCAATTTTGTTGGAGTCCAGTTCTAAAGTGGCCGATACTTCGCAGAGGAGCACTGAGGCGGCAATCTGTACAAAAGAGGAGGCAAGACAAGCCAACTGCAACCTCAGAGAATCTGGGAAAACCAACATGCCTTTTATAACCCTTTGCTTTAATCTAGTGACAAAATGTCCCTCTTTGAAGCAAAGGGAATGGCATCCCTCCATGCCTTGCAAACCCCCCAGGGTCTGTCCAGAGGCATTCACATACACCTTCTATACCTGTCTGCACTACGGACAAAAATGGACAGAACTAATAATGTCCCTGATGCAGTTGGCTTAAGGTGCTACTTGGAGAGGCCAAATTTAAACTGCATTGTGCTGAGTTTGAACAGGAACAGCTGCAGGCCTGGACCAACCTGCTGAGGCTAAAACACACAAACAAACTCACAACTCGTCTGTATGCAAGCAGGGGACGCCCCAGGACACTGTCTTGGGTCGCTAGAGTAGGACACATAAACACAGCACAGCTGCCTCATGTCGTCTTTCTAACCTTGGAAGAGAGAAACGCTCTAGATTCGGTTATGTAAGGAAAGCAGAGGTGTAGGGACAAATATGCATACTTTACTTGGTAATAAATACTGTATGCAAACTCATCCATATTCAGCAGAATTTCCATTTGTTTTGGGTTCAAGCTGAGTGTCAGTGGCTGCAGCCTGTGCAGTTGTGGTGCAGAGACTGAGCTAAGGGTGGGTAACTCTGATCTGCATAGAACCAGTTTGTTTCATTGATCAATGGCTCAGCGGTGCCTGCTTGTAGCTATTCCTGCGACGGTCAATACACCACTGCAGTTTCCGCACCGCCTATCAAGTTCCAGTTGACCTCAGCAGAGAGCAGCACATATCTGCCCAGTCATCATACCCGACAGGAGCAACCAATCAATCAGATGGGATGGAGTGCATAATGAGTAGTTTGCCTGGGCATTATCAGTGTAATGCAGATGTTAACAGATGGATATGTTGCCACCCACTGTTGCTGGCAACATTCTTGTTTCAGAGAACAGGAACAACACTGACTTGGAATAGACTTGTCTAGACATCACGTTTGACACCAGTGCAGATCTGTGTAGTTTTACTGCAGAGCGTCATTTTAACCTCACCTTCTTCCTTGCCCCTCACTCACTCACTCACTCACTCACTCACACACACACACACACACACACAGACACACACACACACCCATGTGTAGATGCGCACTCATACTCCCTCCTAGCTTTGCTTTTATCAAGCATAAAATAACAGCATGATTTTAAAATGACAACATATGCTCACAGGTCCCTGCATGTACCTTTGGGTAATGCTTTCATGGATTACCTAAGCTGCACTTAAACTACACTTTGCAGTGCTGTCATCCTCTGACAGCTGGGGTCTGCTGCAGCAGCATTTGTACTAAAGTCCCGTAAGGATTATCTCAACATCAACGAACCAATGTTTTTACTGTTTTATGACATGAATGTCAATGTTCAGGAAACATGTCAATATGTAATTATCTAAGAGGGGAGCGGGTGGCGTATTACTCGTGGTGCCAGACCTAATGTCAATGATCTTTTGGGCACAACAATAAAAAAATGTCTCTCACCAAGTACGACTTGGTTCCCTTCGTTCCTACCTTCGTTCATTGAAAACAATTGTGAATGTAACATCACTAGCCGCTAGCATGGCTAAAAACATTTCCTCACTTACCTCTAGTGGTATCTAGCCATGCAGATAGTTTTGGTTTTATTTGCCCCGGTTTTGAAATGTCCGTCTCTGACACGTCTGCCTCCTTGTGGTGATCACAGCATTGAAAAAATACATTTACTCAACAGCAATGTTGATTTTTTGATTTTTTATTTGAGCAACTCACCTCACTTCTACCCCAATAGTCCCCAAGAAACTGTTGATATTCTGAAGACACATATCTGTTGATTTTTTTTAAATGCCATTTTTCAATGACACCATTGATTACTGAAGACATTTTTATCTAATGGTTTAGTGAGTAGCGATGCTCTTGTCATTTTTGGATTCCATCAAAAACTCCAGTACCAAAGAGCAGCTTCCTGTTACTACCTAAATATTTTATTGTATGAGTCCCCCAGTCTGCCTCTCTTATTCTCTTATTCCTTCCTTTAAGAAACTGTTCAAACATGTTACTTTACTTTATTTATCAAGGATAATCCACTCAGTATCGTTACTGCTTTTTAGGAGTTCTTGGTACATACATTTAAAAATAAACAATAAGACAATTAAAGCATGAGATAAAAAAAACATGAATGTATCTGTAGTATTACCAACATCCTGTGTCTGAAAATGATCTGTATATTGTTTGTATATGTTAGTCACCTAAAATGAAACATCATATCACCATATCACATCATTGAACTGTGGAAGCTGAATGTTTTTACTGAAGTCTCCTTTTTACTTGCCTTATTTTTCACTTTTGCCACCATTGTTTTAACCTTTTTTCTTTTTTAATTTACCTTCACTCTTCTCTCTGTCCCAGTCTCTCATCCACCTGATTTATAAGCCTCACCTGTCTGCCTCTGTTGCAGGTATCACAGAGACCATCGCCCAGCTGGCCTCGGGCTGGGTGACAGACAGGAACCTGTTCCATAAATACCACTACCACAAAGCCTACCTGATCCTTTGTGGCCTAGTCAACCTGCTCTCCCCACTGGCCACCTCCTACATCCTACTGATGGTTTACGCTGTCTTCTTTGCCATCTTCTGTGGTGGATACATGGCTCTGCTGCTGCCCGTTCTAGTAAGGAGACCACCCTATCTGAACATGGCTGTGCATTTTTACTCTCCTTAAACCAATTAACCTCTATTAGGGTTGTGATTTTCAGTAATGCTTTACAGGTACCATGGTTTTGTTTAATTTCCTAGAAAATAACTGATCTGTAACTTTAAATTCATAGTAAAGGTTTGTGGAATGGACAGAGAGGGCCAATATGGTACTTATTGTAGGGAAATGGAGACAGTATTCAATTGGTACATCCAAATAATTAATTCCAATTAATTGCTGGTGTAATCTGTAGTCCTTTATTCAGTACACAGCAGATAAGCTGAACATACAGAAATTTGACATTTGTCTACTGGCATACAATTCCACAGCAGTAGGTCTTGGGTGCATAGACTGTGTGGGCGTCGCAGCAGCGCAAAGTGCAGAAGGGCTGGGCGAAGTGGATCAGAGGATCAGAGGGCATGGTGATTAATAAATAGACTCTCAGCCAGTCACATCACTGGTCTCATCGCTCAGAAACAGCTGTGCCAATCATCAGCTCAACAAATGGAAGGAAATCATATTGTTGTCTGGAGGGTGCAGAGCAGCATGACGTGTTTCCTATTGCATTTCAAGAATAAAACATGAACCGCTGATTTCTTTTTCAATCATCAGATTGGCAGCAGATTGACGCTGCGCCAGAAACAGACGTAGTTCTGAGACGTCTATTCCACCACGCACTCTGCGCTTGGCACCAAAATACCAGGCAAACAAGCAAAGTGAATTTCAAGGTCAGGAAAATAGCAAACGGTCGGAGCGCTGCTTGTGCTGGTCGTTGCACCGCCAAGAAAATAGGGCCGTCTACAGCCATGCTAGCAGCTCTGTGAGGCTGTACTTAGACACAGGTGTTTACCGTGTTTACCATCTTAGTTTAGCATGTTAGCATGCAAACATTTGCTAATTAGCACTAAATACAAAGTACAGCTGAGGCAAATGGGAATATCATTAGGTTTTTAGGTATTTGGCCATAAACCAAAGTGTATCGGATAAATTGACAGTTTGACCTGATGATGGTGCTAGATGAAAAGCTCATCCTGAGGGGAACATGAATGTCTGTACAAAATATTGTGCCAATCCATCGAGTCAATGTTGAGATATTTCACAGAATAACTGAAAACCTTGACCTATTATTGGTGGTGCTAGAGGAAAAGTCAGGGGATCGCCAAAATCAGTACAGTTCATCCTCGGGGCACCATGAAATATGTGTAAAGGATTTTATGGCAATCCATCAAATAGTTTCTGAGAGATAAAACTAGCTAAACTCATGTAACTATTTATTTTTCCTATAATTATTGCCAAAATACACAATTCTTTCCAGGGAACTTGCAAGTAGATTATGAGTTAATTACAGACCCATAAAATAAACTGCTAACCTTCATTGGCAAATTCAAATGTCTAAAAAATGTCTCAACTAGGCACAAGGCATACAATTGTTTTCTAGAAAGAAATACAGTCATGGTTTCTTTATCACATTAAATTGCAGGACAGGGCAGAGAGTAAAAGTAATTCTGAACAAATTTCAAGTGAAAACTGTCTTTTAGAAAATCTATGGAGATTAGTGAAGGCAGTTAGATGTTGCAGAATCTGTGGTATCCTTAGATACCCCCTCTCAATATCATTTGACTTCTCACACAACCCCACCAGCGTCAGTCTCACTATATTATCAGTCTGTAGTTCATTTACCATGCAAGACCCCTGCAGAATCAGACTCTCTAATCTTCACAGTAACTGTATTTGCGTGTGGGGACTTTTGTACCATGTAAAAGTGGCTTCATTACATCATTCTGTCACGCACTGAAAGGGAAAAGTATCCTTTAAGCAGACCATTGGAGATGTTTCCCAACTGCCTTTATGGGTGGAACAACATTAAGTCAGCGAGTATCCAGTATCGTCAGGTCATATCACACCTGAAAACAAAAACGTGAGGATGTATGTGGCGTGATTTCACTTGGCGATGGTGCAGTCTCAAAGGCCAGGACTTGCCTCTGGGCCTAAATGTTGACAAGTGATCAGTTTTTTTTTTTCTGAATGTGAATGAAAGAACCAGTCAAACCAGTTTTCTTCTTCAGTCAGATTAGAACCTGCATTAAAGCTGGTCTCTGCCTGCTGATGTAAATCACTAACTTTCCTGACAAGAGTTTTCTCAGAGATTATATGTTTGAAAAGGTGGACAGGTACTTGTTTACATCTCCTAAAACATGCTGTCACCTCATCTAGTTTGAATTGGCAAGCAAGGGCTGTTGTAGTGTTATCTCAGTCACTCTTTCACAGTATTGTGTTAACAGACATGTGCATTAAAAGTACAATAAGTACTTCAAATGTAATCAAAATATCACCCCACCACCAACATTCAAACCACAGGCCTGGAACCTGCTGTCAAATTGATTGACAGGTCTTTCAGCACAGGAACTAGCACTAGACAACAACTACACCTGAGTTGTGTGATGTTTTCTCAAACAGCTAAAGGTTCCTTACATCAGTAATGTATGAAAAGCAGAAACAAACCTATACTTTCAGTTGTAACGGGTTTATAAAGACACAATGCTGGTTATGAATCAGTAAATCTTCAATTATCTTTGTGAATTTAGCTCAGATTTATATGGTAAAAGCAAATTAAAGATTTAGCCAATGTGTTTTAATAATCTGTTAATATCAACACATACCGCATTAAAGTGCACATTAAGACAAATTGGACTGGGACTGTGATTTGAGGTTTCAAATGTTGTGGGGATTTTTTGTGTTTGTTTATTATTGGCAGCCATAGGATTTAGGAAAAGAGAATTACAAATACTCTACACATTTTTGGCCGTGTTTTTACCATTATATATTCAATGAGAATAAATACATAAATAGACAACCAAAAAGACAACCATCTCTATTGTCACATATGTAAGTATATGTGAGGGATATGTGATTTGTACAGTGCTAAAATGTATGCAAAATGTATGTAAATTTGAAAAGGCAAGTAAGAAAGAAAATGGCAGTTACAAGTCCCAGTGTTGTTCTGCTCTGCAGGTAGATCTCGTGGGGTCGGAGAAACTCAACAACTCCATGGGCTTCTCCATGTTCTTCGTCGGCCTGGGTTGCCTCACAGGGCCTCCTTTGGCAGGTGAGTGGATCATGTCATGGAAAACCTTCAGGAGTCTGACGTGCTAACCCACTTTTCCACATGCACACAATAACAAACACATACATATGCACCACATGTGCATGGGATTGTAGCCATGACGTTACCGTTCTAAAATGATTTGTTACACAAGGTGGTAAGGTGAAGTTTGTACACGTGTGTCTGTGTGTTCTCGTGTGCGCGTGTGTGTGTGTGTGTGTTACGGTCTATAAGAGCTTCAAATGGAGGGAGTGAGTGGGGGGATCAGTGAAGGGGGTGATAAGCCTTTCTTATGAACATATATTTTTTTGGGAGGGCATCGTAAGCACATATTTTCATGGGGCCCTGAATTCCTTGCAGTGCCTCAAAGTGTGTGTCTGCCTGTCACTGGGTGAAAACTGAAACTCACAGGAGAAAAACAACCTATAATTAGTGCAGCTCTCAATGCAGACTGGGATTTGGGGGTTGCTTTGACGAAAATGCATACAGGGGTTACTGGGTCAAGTCTAACCCTTGGAATAACAGTGTTGTGTTCATGGCTGGGTTTGAGTCACTTTGTTTAAGTGATGGCAGATTGGCTTTGTTAGTCTTAAAGACCTGTTTCTAATCGGAGATCAGTTTTTTTCTTACAGTGTTTTTGTTACATCAGGTTGTTGCATATTCCTCCTAATGGACTACGCCTTTTCTAGGTCAGCTAAAACAAAACCAAAGAAGAGACATCAATCATCTGCTTAACACATGAACTGACATGTCACCCAAACCATTTTTCATCTTCAATGCATGAAACGCTGAAACTTGCACAGAACAGAATGTCTCATCGTGATAAACACATACATTCACCCACTTGGTTTTTTTTGTTTTTTTCTGTGAGTCTGTGAGGTATTTCCAGGAAAAATAACTCTTTATAGGTAACATTTGGACCTAGTTAAAGCCGGAGAGTTCCCTTGAACCTATTGACATGGTCCCTGCCCGTTGAAATGTGACTAATGACCCCCTTTAGGGTGGTACGGAAATAGCGTGTGGCTCTGTTTACCATCCCTGCGGTTCAAGTAAGAAACTGACATTAGGCAAACTATGGTTCTTCCTTCAGGCCACAGGTCATGATAACATTCCTGTTATCCAATCCATCTCTTCAACTATTTGTTAACTGTCTCAGCAGCAGCTTTAGTGTAGTCATACCTGCTTTTCTCTGGTCCAGCCACTTGTCTCCCCCATTCACGTCTGATGTGAAATGTCAACATGGCAAGTAAGAACACAGGAAGAACAAGAAGTTATGAGTCACCTGCAATATTAAGTCAAACATGCTAAAATTGTGAGCACTCACCAAGCTGTAAGGTGACATGTGAACGTGTATGTCAAATGGGAAATATAAAGGGTTAACTTTAAAAATGATAAATACGCATTTTGGGAAAAAAAATACTTCCTGAAATGAATTGTGTAATATTTGACAAACATAAGTCTCCTCAAAATGATTTTGTGAAACAGTGTCTATGTAATTTTTGGTACCGCCTTCTAATAAGCCAACGTTCTTAAAGGGGTTTGTTGTAACTAATGGCTTTATTAGTGGCTAAATAATTTACTAATGCTTTATAAAGCAGTTATAAGCTATTAATAAGAACATTTGGGTTGCCAGGTTGTGAAAAATCTTTCTTTATGGTTTTTATCCTTTTTCATTTGCTAATAATGCTGTTCTAAATGTGTGTAGTGCATAAATAAATACATACTAATGTGTTTTTCATTTTCTAATAAGCCATCAAATCTGCATTAATCATTAATGAAGTGTTTTTTAATAAACCATCAAGTCTGCAGCTGTAAATGTCAATACGTTTTTCAATGGATTATGGTTCAGACTTTCTGCAGTTCTTTTCCATAAGGTCAGTGGTCAAACTGTCCATTGATGAAGTTTTCCTGATGAACTAAAAAGCCAAAAAGATAAAGTGTTTTGCTAGAAGACAATAAACATCAACCATAGGGATTTTCACAACCTCGCAACCCAAGAGTTGTTCTTATCGCTACAACTTACAAACGCACGTACAGGGTGCCTCTTTAGAAAGGAGTGCCTAATTTTTCTTAAATGGTGTTTTTTGTGTTGACCCACTAAAGTCCAGGTTCATGTTGGTTCATTTTTGCTGACTTGCAATGCATTCAGTCTTTGTTTAGCATCTTTTAAATTGTCCTTACCCCCACATGCATGGTATCCTTTTACAGCACAAACTTAGCTACAAGTCTGACTTATCATTTTGACAATTTAACAAAGCATAAAGCTGCCAAGAAGCCAAAAATGACATGGGCACCTATAGAAATTTACAACTCGACACTACATATTGTTGAAAATATTATTATAGAACAGTTCTGGGTTGTAAAAACTATTAATACATGCAAATACAGCAGAAAAATGTAAGAAATTAAACCATAATACACTCTATTTACATTTGTTTTTGTGCCTTTTTCATTGAAAGTCAATGTATGCCGTTGTAAATCACTGACAATATTAATAAATCCCAGTTTTAAGCATTTCTTTCATGAAATGTTTTTATGGTCTACAGGTCCACACTTTCAACTGGTTTCCTCAGCTTGTCTCTACAGGATATATAAAGAAAGTTATGTTACTATAAATGAAACCTGCTCTGTGTATTCACTGATGAATAGACAAACTCTTTAAAGTTCCTGTGTTGTTTGTGTTTTGCAGGGTTCCTATACGACTACACTCAGACCTACGACTGTTCTTTCTACCTGGCCGGGCTCTGCTATCTGCTCTCCTCCCTCTCCCTGTTCATGGAGCCTCTGGCTCAGCGCTGGAAGGCCAGGAACAAACTGACCCGGGACAAGAGAGCAGAAAGCAGCTGTAGGACCAACGGCTGCTTCGCTCCAGACCGCCTGTAGAACAGCACTGTGTAGGAATGAAACCCAGGGAAGGCCTTCGCTCTTGAACCAGCATGCTCATAACTTGCCATGTGCCTGCATACCTTGGACCTTGGACTCCAGCTTAAAGTCGTGACCCAAGTGGCCCTTAATTTCTGCAGGAGCGTAACACGGGCCGAGGAGAAGGTTATGACCGCAGTAACATGAGGTCTGAGAACATACAGTAGTCTGGATGCTGGGGAATAGATGATTATGTTGAACTTTTAAAAAGCCAAAATTTTAGTGTTCTGCAAAATATTTTATCCCCTATTCTTGTTCTTATCAGAGGTACATGCATCCAAAACGAAGATAATCCCCCACATACATCATCCAGCACATTCTAATATTAGTAGCTTTGCAGCCATAACTTATTAAAACATCAACCTAATCTGTTTTCCAATGCAATAACAAAACTGCACTCACTTTGCAGGAAAAATAAGCTATGCAGTTGAGCTCGAAATCCTGTCTTCTACTATTTTTTCTGTGATGACATTGGATGGAAGCACATATCCATGAAGAAATATTCGTTGCCTGATTTCTTACTCCCTCATATGCACTTTGGGTCAAGTTGTGATTATGCTGCATAACATTTCCTCTGACCCTTAACTGGCAGATAGTTAAGATACGGAGCAACCACTTAATTGCAGCCTGCTTCTATGACACAATGTGTAATCTGCTCTTCAAAGCCAAAAAGCAGCAACTGCTTCAGTAGTTTAACAGAGAAGAAAATGTATCTCTTGCCCCCAACAAGATCATTGTAGCCACAGGGGTAGATTGTATGGCATGTGCTAGCATTTCGAGGTATTACTGGCGTGCTCCCTTTTGGCGATGCACACTCATATACTCATATTTATAACTTTATTATAAATAGTGTGGATGCTCTTTTGCCGGTCAAGTTCTTCAGCACACTCTCACATACACGCACCATTCAGACTTCAAAATGTTCAGTCCTTTTAGGACATCTGTGCTTCTGTCCAGATTTTTTGGATATCTTTCTTACAAATTTTTTCCCCCTTATAAATGAATGGGCATTTTCTTTTACTCTTTAACCCCTTCACTCTCATTCATACCTTCATCTAGATACTACCCTTTGTACTCAGTGGCATTAGTTCTGTTTTTTCATACCTCTCAGTTTTTTCTAGAATCGCAGTTGAAGCTTTAAACTTTTTTAAGAGCTTTTCATAAGTTATAATGTGTGTGTGTTGTGCTGGTGACACTGACTTCTGGCAATGAAGCATTCAAAGGCAGTGGGAGGTTCTACAGCTAAAATCTCAGCTGTGTTCACCTCTTGCACATAAACTGGCCCTTCAGCTTCATTCACTACTTTCACATAAAGTAACCCTTTCACCCTTTTAAACTAACTGATTTCAACTGCTTTCATCGCTTACCCTTGAACTGGGAGTTCAACTGCCTTCAGCGTCATTGCTTAAATTTCAAACGACAATTCAACTCACTCACTTTCAGCAGTAAACACATCGTTTGACATTCCAACTGCTTTCATCTCTTACACTTCAACTAATTTTTAGTCTTTGAATGTTTAGCTACTTAAACTGACATAGCAACTGCTGTCACTGCTTACATACCAACTGACACTCAAAGCCCACAGGGCACACACTCGAAACTGAAATTTCAAATGCTTTCATTACACTTCAACTGATTTCAGCTGCCTTCAGGTCTAACACTTTAACTGACACCTCAGCACCTTTCAATGCTCACACTTCAACTGACAATTCAAACTATTTAAATGCTTCAACTTCAACTGACACCTCAACTCCTTAATCACATTTTAAGGCATTTTAATCTTTAAATAGTGTTTGCACCTGCAGTTTTCAATGCAAACGAGCACGTAATTTACTTCAGAATTTATTTATTTTTTAATCGAAACCTCAGTTGTGACCTTTTTAAATACAACTAGAAACTGCCTTTCTCCTTTTGACGGTCAGTAATGATAATACACATTTAAATAACTTAACTTTCACATTATGTTTTACTTGGCAGCACCTGCAGATAACGTTTATCGTTCTATGCGAGTGCACACACAGAGAGATTTTCCTGTCTTTAACAGCTCACTTGCACATCATTTTAACTGTAGCAAAGATACCAGCTCCTGAAAGAAGAAGCCTGTTTGGTCGAGATTTAAGTATGTTTCCTAAATGTTTTGAGGGGTGATGGAGCTGATGAGCTCCGCTGAATAGCAGGGGATTGTGTGTGATTAAGTGTCATTTTGTTAACCGTGTATGTCTGACCAACTGTGTTAAAAAGATGTATTGCCAATATACATGTAGATGCACGGAGCCCCAACCAGACTGGAAGGAAACTGTTGCCCAGCCTTTACAGTGCCTGCAGGCAGCCAATTAATGGCAATGCAACTTATAATTATATTGTGTTTATAAACAGGAGTCTGTTGGTTGTTGAATCCTTTTTTATGTAGAGGGTTTTTTGGGGTTTTCATTGGATTCCTTGTTTTTCACCAGTTTGCCTTACAAGGTACTGTATCTTTACTAACTTTCCTGTGATGTCAGCCAAAGACACATTAGAAATCTACCTACAACTTGAAGTTTACTATTAGTAAAAAAAAACTAGTTTGGACAGTTTTTATAATTTAAACCACTATGACCACCCATTATTCAGTTATTTCCAATTAAGGACTGCCCAGTATCCAGTGATGGACATGTGTTTTGTTACGCTGCCCTCTTGTGGCAGAGGAACGCTTCTACTCAAAGAATGCTGTCTCAATTAGTACCAAATTATTCCTCCTCAACTCACTTTCACAATACTGAGCAAGGCTCTTTGTATTGCTTCAATAACGACAGTCATGCACAAAAGCTCTTTTGGCTCATGAGTTGCATTCACCACCAGTATGCTTTTGTGACTGAGGGCCACTAAATATTTTGTAGCATAATAAATCTTTTATGAAAAGTATTTGATGCTTTAAAAGTAGATTTTGGTTTGGGATTATTTTAGTTATCTGGATATTTTAAGGAACTGTATGTATGAGCAATATCTTGAAAGAATGTTTATGTCCCTTTGGTAACGTCTCAAACACCACTGATAAGGAACTGAGTTCTGTTTGATGGTGTATGAGCTCATGTTTTTGTCACAGGAAATGCATTTATGGGTAAAGCACTGTTTTGTCACTACTCTGGCTCCTGGATTTGTAAACTGATAGTTTAGAAAATATATCTAACCAATCATAGATATCCTGTTCCAAGCCATTAGAGTTCATTTTTAAGCCTTGTAACAGTGCGCAGTCAGCTGTAATAAACTGGCATGTGACTCAAGTCTGTTTTTGTGTGATTCAGAGAACTCAGAGCAATAAGTGCTATAACTGATACCAGGCCAACTATCTCTCTGCAAAAAACACTCACAAACACATGTTGCAACATCTTTAACATGTTTTATTGACACATTATTTAGACACACTGGTGTGAATAAACAAAATGATTCATCTATATTATCACATTCATTTTCTACTTGTGTTTAAAAGTAAACCCTCTTGTAATTATGTCACTTTGTAAAAAAAAAAAAGGGCTCCACATTTTATATCCTTTCAGATAGTTAATGCACAGTTAATCAAAGCAAACAGGTTACTCACAGTAGATGACACCTGATGGTGTTTATTGATGGCCTGGAAACAAACTGATGCACCGGCTGCTGTCCAGTGGAACTCTGTACAGGAAACATACAAACATACAGTGCTAAATGTTCACTTGTGAATGTGTAAATGATTTGAAAACGCTTGTTAGTGCAGGTTAACACTTGTTTTTAGAAATGTAAATGCTGGTTGACATAATATCCAAGTGAGTGCTTTATACTACAATGAACTGCACTGCAATCAGCCTGAATAACAAATCAAGTGTGAAATTGTAATTGACACATTTGTGGCTTTTATAGATTACTGTTAGTCTACCAGTAAATCAGATGATCTTTCTAACAGTAATGTATGAGCAAATATTATGATGTGAAATCTGTCGCACTGAGGTGACTGTACAATGCCATACTGTACACCAGTTTACATCTGCAAAATGTTAAGATGTCTTACTAACACTGGTAAAAAAATATAATATGGTACCTTTACAAAGGATTATAGGTAACAACCCTCATTTGGAAATCCGGTGACACTTTGACCGGAGTCAGTATAACTTTTAATTTCTCCAGATGTATTGATTTCACAAAGTAACCGTTCAAATTTGTGAACATTTTAAAATTCCTTGTTTTAAGGATAAGAAACAAGCCTATTTTCTCAACACGGTGTATCATGACAAAAGCTAACATCTAATTTTTGAACAAAACACAACAAAACACCTTACCAGGTATCGTACTGCTGCTCAATATATTGATGAGTGAATATTTAGTTGCACAACTCTCTGGTTTTGATCAACTCTCTGCGTTATTATGCGACGCTGTGGCAGTACGACAAACAGCACATGCTGCTGCTGCTCCAACAGACTCAGTATACTGGGAGCAGAGTAAAAGGCATACAGGTAGTATTGGCCACATATTGATTTTTTATTTTCACAAGATACATTTTGATAGCTAACTGGTGGCATGTGATGGATTTATAGGGTCCAGGACTGGGCCTCCTTTAAATCTCACATTAATATTCTCCATTTCATTAACTGAAGGTTATCATTTGTGGCCTTTAGTCATTAACATCTCCTAATGCAAACATTTTGTGCCAGAAGCTTTCTTATGTTATTGTAATTCCCTTAAATTACATTTGCCTAACTGGTAACTGATAATAATGCTTCAGGCTTGAACAAGAAATTAGATAATAAAGGTTTCTTTTAGCAGGATCAATAACATCATCCATGATCAAGAGTCTCTTACTGACAATGTTCAACATGAATGAATATGAGTCTTAAAAGAGAATACAGTGGCTTGAAGCTGTTTTGGGTCTGCCCTGAAACAATTAGGCCTTTATAAGTTTGTATAAAAGTGAATGGCAGTAATCCCCATTTGGTTTTACATCTCAACGCTGCAGAAACATCTAATCTAGGCAGGAACGTCAACAGCTGCTGCAACTGTAAAAACTCACCAAATTTGATTTCAACCTTTTACATCAATTTTGCAATGAATGTAAACAAAAGCCTCTGCATGAGTATATTATCAAAAAAGCATAAATGTGGGTCTTAAAATGTCACTATTGGAGACAATTTATCATTTTGTTGTGTTGATTCTTATGCTGCTGATCAAAGCAGCACTATATGCAATATGTTATTGTGGGCCGTAAATGGTCCTATTATCATATACAATTGGATTTGCCATCAGTGGAAATGACCTCAGTAATGACTTTGGCTGAAAACTACAGTGTGCCATTTTGCATTTGTTATTGTAAAACATGTGGTGTTGACACTTTATACTTACCACTGCTGCCTAAGCCACCGATACAGACCTGGCAGGCAGCACATTTTGTCCTTACTCACCCTCATGCCGTTTCTATACAGTAGTCGTACAGTGATACCAGCTCTGTCCTGGGTGTCTGGTGTGCATGAGTGTGATTTGTCAGGTAGACTGTGAGAGGGGAAGGCAGGAGCTCCGTGGTCCTCAAGATGGCAATGTTTCTCTAGCGAAGTAAGGGGTCCTTCTCAGCACAGAACACAGCAATTGTTTTCACACTAATATGACTAAAATGGATGATAGGAGGAAATGGAAAACTTTCTTTCCTGTGTGAAGTGGCCATAAACTTATAAAAGGGCACTGGCAAAATAAACAGGTCTCCTAGAAGAATTTGGGGGAAGGGTTGGGGTCCTCAGTGTGGATTCCTTCCAGCGGTGTCAAAAAAGGTAAACAACTTGGCCTGTTTGCGTTTCATTTCCATGCTGCAGCCGACCTCAGGTGACGATCGAATGCAGCTTCAGCACTGCAACACACTTCTTCACTCGTCTCCTCGGAGAGGGTTCAATCAGAGGAGAACACAAAGATGGGGGCAAACAATATTCCTAGCTGAGGTTTTGGCCAATCCTCTTCCCTGAGCCAAACATTAAGTCAAATCAAATCATAACTGGGCAAAGTATAATAAAGACAAATCAGCCCAGTGGTTCAGCTTGGCCTCTGCAGTGAGACAGCTTGAACTGGAGATGCTATGGAAATTTCAGCGGTGTCACCCACAATCTCCCGAGTGGAGTGTGTGACGGGCGGTGATGGGATTTCCTCAGGTCCTATTCAGAACCAGGAACAATGCACATGAAATCTTTAGTGTAATGACCAGGGAGGACAACAGGAAACTGGCGCGCGCTGCCGTTTGCTCCCGCCCTCGACTCCCGGACTGCACCGCTGTCTGCATCTGCCACTGTTTCACACCGCAAACTGGATTCTGGCTGTAAACAAGGGGCAGCCGAGGCTCCTCGATCCTGATCAGGTGTTCACATGCCAGCAGGAACAGTTGAGGGTATAACAGGGGATCAAGGGGGAGTAATTTATGATGGGCAACTTAGGAGCTCAGGCCTGTAAGCAAACAGCGATCCTCACACGATACAGGGGTCTCTCTTCACTGGTGCTAAACAAACTGCAAATTGTCTCCCTTTTCGTGTGCAGAAACAAAATTTCAAGTGACAACTCCTTCGAAACACAATAAGGTACGGCAGCTTGTTTCTTCAATTCACTTCCATCGAAGAAACATGTTTCCCTTCAAATGAACAATTTATTGATAATCGGTCACATTGAGTGCCCAAACGCACTTGCAGGTATGTGAACAGCTTCGCATGGGCTCTACGGATTTTCCTTTCCCATGACATCAAAGTGTACATTGCTCAATTTTCCATTTAAAACAGAAGTCATCACAGGTGCAGATGGGATACACAACTTAAAAGCTGCCTCATTAGTGAGGACTCACAAACACTAGGTAGCCTTCTCTGCAGAGGTTTTCAGCTCTGCACTCGTCTCCTCAGCAGTCCAACGTTGAAGTGGGTGTGATGTTCGCACATATAACAATTTTCTGACATATTAATGTTTTCAATACATATTAAACCAAACTCAGCAAATTATAAATCGGGGTGGGTTACTATTGCATGACAAACATACAATGGCAAAACAAAATACGGTAAGTAGGCCTTGGGAACATGTTGGCAGGCATGAGTAAAATATTGTCCAATTTAGACCTTTAAAATTTAAATTCAACCATTAACTGTTAAGGTATTTCTAAAACTTTAAAATTACACAGACCTACTTACTGAACAAATAGCAGGTTTTTGTTAATTTGTAGCAACATCTTACTGATACTGAATAGCATTATTCTTGGAGGACCTACTGGTTTCAGAGCAATAAATGAAACAACACAAAACTCTCTAAGCTTTTTATCCATTACTACTGTAGTTTTTTCATAGATCACATTACACAACCATTTCTAAGGTAGGGATGCACAAAATAAAATATGAAGTAAAAAATAGGAAAAACATGTTAGTATTTGCTTTACTATGCTATGCGTATTGTGTTATGGGCTGTTCCCTGGGAAAAAATCCCACATCTGTTAGTATTCAGCATTCCACATAAAGTTGACATAACAATTTAGTTTTACCAGTGGACACACACTGAGTTCATTGTCTATCTTGCAATTTGGTGCTCCAATATTGAGGAACACGTTAATAAAGATACACTCAAATCCAAACCACGAACCTGAACATATTCTGTAATTTTTCAAACAGAATTCACAACCTAGGTGACTGAAATGTGTGAGGTGTCTAGAGACGTTTTAACTAGTGACCTTCGAAATGTTTTCCCAACTCTGAGAACAATATAAGTCCATCAAAATTGAAACACATCGCACAACTCTTCTTTGGTACACCACGCTCCATTAATCAAACTTTAAGCTATCTTCTTGTCATCAGCGTGGCTACCTGAGGAAGGCAAGTTAGCCAAAAACATCTGGAGAAGAGTTGTGGAACATGTTTTGACCTTCAAAATGTTACCAGGATTATTTCTCCAAAGAGATTAGCTTTGTAACTGCAGTACCAAATCATTCACTACACCTTAACCAAAAACCTTAACTTCAAAAATGTCATGCTCACCTTTATCTCCATCCATTAAAAAGTGATTATAGTAGAAATATTATTGCACTGTAATTCAAAGCTTTGAAAAAGGATGTTTTCTGATTCCCCACATGTAAATACCTGTATAGAACGTAGACACAATAACAACACCTATACAATCTAAGGCAATGTGGTATAATAGCCCAGAAACAAACATGACCTTTGATAAGCTTGTAATTTTCAGCTTTTGTTAACACTGTGTCAGAAAGATGTGGCTTCAATGCTTCAGTAAATTGTGAGGCCATTGTTTGTGGTTGTATTGTAATGGAGGTGTTATTGTGTCCACTCATTGCATTTCTAAATTTTCTAGTTCTTTTCTTGTATCGGAGTTGGATTTTAAAACTAAATGAACCAAAATCTTGTTTTCTATATGACTTATCTCTTCTTAAGCGAAACTGAAATTTATTCAACAAATGCTCCTCATGTTTTACTGTTTTACAGTATTCTGACTGAATTACTGCAGGTTTATGACCTTGTGAGCAATTCATTAAAAATAATTTCAAAAACACACCCTTTTAGTTTTGTAGGAGGGCACTGTTTGTCCTTTTAGTGGATTACATGGCAACATACAAACACTCAAGAACCATACTAGTGTACCCCATAATGCAGAACACACAGCATGCAATAGTTACTGACATACAGCAGGTTTGTTTTTTTTTGTTTTTTTACACCACTTGAACTTAGTGTGTTCTGATTTTTTTAAGATGCTCCACGAACCACAATCATGACCAGATAGTCCTCTTCACTATTAGCCAGAGCTTTGGCAGAGGAATCCAGGAACTGCTGGGAGAAATCACAGGGAGGGAAAGCATGAAGAACCCCTGTGTTGTCTTTATCTCTGCTCCCTCCCACAGGCAGGCTGATGACTCCAGCTGCTTGTTTTTGGTTGAGGTAGGACACCAGGTTGCGAAGCGGCCGCTGAGTTGAGACTGCAGGGTCAGACGAAGATGAATCCTCTGTGGTGCCAGGAACTGCCAGCAGGATGGCGTAGCCACCGGGACCCGCCACCTTGATGCGCCGGGACACCTCGTCAAGCTTGGGCTGGTCCAGACGGAGACGCTGGGTGATCTTTAGCTCGCTCACCTGCCTCCCTGTTGTGCCGTCAGCAAGTAGGTCGCTGGCAACGTTGTGATCGCCCTCCAGCAAGTGCATGTTGGCTGGGAAGTTGCTGTTCTTGAGCAACAGCATACCATGCCAGGCCAAACTAAGTTTGGTGCCGTCTGGTTTGGACGGCTGGCCTCCCTTGGAACTGCTCTCAGAACGTTCTCTCTTGGCCGGCCCCTTACCACCATCGCCTGCTTTGCGCTTACGCTCTCCAACTGCTGAAACGCTGCTGCTTGAAGGTGCCTTGTCAGAGAGACTCTGGCTTTTGAGTCTCCGTTCAGCCCCACCTCTTTCCAGGCTGCTGTGATGTTCTCGTGCAGGGGAGGGTCTCTCGCCCCGCAGAGGGCGCTCTGAGTCACTGAAGCGCCCTCCATCTCTGCTGCTACCTCCAGGACTACCATCTGGAGAAGCACGTCTACGTCTTACTGTCCTCTCAGTGCTGTCAGGGGAGTGGTCTATATGGCGTCCGTCCTCCATTACGCGCCGTTTGCGTGCAGGTTCTCGTCCCTGCAGTTCTCGTTCCAAAGACCAGGGCTCCCGTGCCCGCCGCTCACGTTCCAAGTGCTCCAGAGGCTCAAAGGGTGAGGCACGTACCCGATCACGAATTGCTGGGTTGGGCCACTCAGTTCCAGGAAAGAGCTCTCTCTCCCTGAAGTGAAGCGGCGGTGGAGTCCGTTCCCTGACCCTCAGAGGTTCAGGAGTGGCACGGTGGACAAATGACTCAGCCACCATGTCAAAAGGTGGTATTGGGAGAGGCTGCAGGAACTGCTGCTGGTAACGATGCTCAGTGTCAGCAAAGTCCACTCTAAGTCTTCTCTCTGGACCTCCCAGCGGGAAGCCCCTCATGTGTGTGCATGCCGCTTGTGCAGCGTCCAAACTTTCATACTGAATGTAGGCCCAAGTGTCCCCCTTTCTGTAGTCAATGGTCCTTATAGTGCCAAAGCGATCAAACTCTCTTGCCAGGGCGGCTAAAGGAACCCAGGGTCCAAGTCCACCCACCCACAGGCGTGTGGTGGGAGTTGCTTTCCCATAACCTATCTTTATGGGGTTGTGGCCCACTATTTTGCCGGACATACTAAGCTTAGCACGGTGAGCCATGTCAAGGTTCTCAAATTTCAGAAATCCATATGTGCTGATTTGTCCCCTTGTGGGTCTTTTAATGTCCACTTCTGTTATGACCCCAAACCTGTCAAAAGCTCTCCTCAAGTCTGCTTCTGTAACAGTTATGTCCAGATTGCCTAAAAACAAAGTCCTATTGGCTCTTTGGTCATCTTCCGGAGATATAAAATCCTCCTCGCGAAAAGCTGCTCGCTCTGCAATGAAAGCTGGACGTGCCCTGGCTTCAAACAGGGCAAACTCCCTGTCCCGCTCCAGTTCTCTGGGTAAAGGGGGCGGCGGGGGAGGGGGGAGCCGTCCCAAGGCCAGCTGCTGCAGCCGATAGTCTCTGTATCCAAGCCCGGTCGGCGAGAGGGGTCTCTGCAAATGTCTATGGCTCTGAGCTGCACCATACAAGTCTCTCTCCACAGGGGAGCGGCTTCTCCTCCTGTTTATGTACACTGCCTCAATTTTTAGCGGACGGTCGTACAGCACCAGCCGTCCCCTGGCGTGCTTAGCAGCTCTGGCGTCCTCTGGCTTCCTGAAGTTCACAAACGCTATCCGCTCGTCATTGCTACGGCTTATCTTAACGCTCACATCTCCAAATTTTTTAAATTCGTGAAAGAGTCCATCCTCTATGTCTTCGTCGCTCAGCTGGGTGCCGAGGTCGCTTATTTTGAGGGTTTTGTACTCACTCTCGGCGCTGGGCGGCTGAACCCGCTGCTCCCCCCGTGAAGTGGTCCTCGGTGAGGCTAAATCCAACGTCAGGCTCAGGTTGTGGTTTTTACCGACGGAGCTAGCAGCAGCAGACTGACAACTATGATTATTTCCAGTCCGACTATGACCGTCGAAATCTCTGTCTCTTTTTTCACCGAGCAGACTCCTTCTTGTCGAGCCGCCGTCGCTTTTGGTCGAGCTATTTCCATTATTACTCCCACTGGAAACGGAGAGAGCCCCCATTTTCTTGCTGGTCGGGTGGCATCCTCCCCTGTCTCGAATATCGTCCAAGGCCCGGGAGCGTTTTTTAATCGGCGACCGCTCTTTACCTTTCATTTCAGTCCACACGGAGCCAACCCTCGGGACGCCTTGGGTTTTCAGTGCAGTTTCTGCAAATTAGTGCAGAAAATTATTGAAATGAAAAACGGATTTATTCACTGACCCTGCGGCAAAACAACAACAGTCGCCATTTTGTAAAGATTAGTGTGAAGACCCGCCTCTTCGTTCTGATTGGTTGAAAAAGTGGGTGGAATACTTTAAAGCGGATGTCAATCATCCACTGAGACGTTTAAATAAAAAAAATATATATTTATGTGTTTTTTCTCATTTTGTAACGAAGTGAAGGCGGTGGACAACATAACTGGAACACTTTACAATGTGCTGCAATTCAACCCAAAACACCAACACACTCTGTGGCGTGTTGTCAGTGAGTCAACGCCTATCTGACATCACAATATTAGATTATGACAAGGGATAACAAGGTAGTATTTATTTAATTTGAATGTATCATTTTGTGAGGCACACACTGCTGTTTTTGTCCATTCCCAGTCAAATTACTTTTCTATTATGGATTGTACACAAACTAAACTTCTGAAATGACTAGATTTTGTGACAATAAAAATGTATCTAGAATTTCACAGGAGGGGAAACACAATGATCATGGTGTAGGGAGGGATAGAAAACCTTTTTATACAAGTCGACCTAATACCACAAGGTGGCAGTATTTGAACAGTAGCTCAAAGGGTACAGTAGCCCATAAACCCTTAACTAATCCTTAAAAATGACCTTGGATAGGCACATGGCCTTTCTCCGTGGACAAAGCAAGCTGTTGATAAACCAGTTGTAATTTCTACAGTTGTACACAGTAGCCAAGCTCCAGTCATAATTGTAAGACTTTTGTAAGGATGAAAAATTCTGCACAGCCTTTTAAGTTAATAAGTAATTCATTAGGCTAGTTAAGTGCTGTAGGTTAATTGGGTAGATTTTAGGTCACTATATTTGTTAGTGCCTTTTAATAGGTAACCCTTTGGTTAATTTTATATACAAGAGTTTCCGTTTTGGAGGTATAAGTTGAAAGCAAAAGGAAAATAGACTACTGGTAAATGACTTTTCTTTGTCCTTTACTGGAGTTATTTCCCCCCCATTTCCGAGTCAAACCTTTGCTTGAATCATGCTAAAATATAAATAACATTTCTGAGTTCGCTGTTCCTATCAACCACTTTTTGCACTTCTGGATATGTGTAAACATTTTGTGCAAATTGTACAATTAAATGCAAGTGGCTCTACTGTCTGGTAGCAGCCAAATACTTCATGACAGAGCGTGTTGAACTTGCCTTACTCCACTGTTTGACTGTGTTACTGAGTTGGCCAGACTTGTTTAGCTTAGTGGGACATGTTAATGCTGTTCGACTACTTCAAATACAAGGATCTGTTGTGTCACAATAGCTGCACTTCAAGGCCAAGATAAATCTTGTTGAGATCAAAGCTCAGAACAGTGGCCAGCAGGCAGCTTTACAGAGTTTAATGAGCATTAAATCATATTTTTTTGTCCATTAATGAGGCTAAGGGTATAGTAATTTCCAGACTCTAGTGACAGTCTTCACCCAATGACCCTGACACACAGAGTGATGCTTAGTTAATAACTGCCCCCAGCATTGTGCCGCCTTAACTCCACATTTTTCATTTCTTTTCTGACAAATCATATAAGGCTTTTGTAGCCTGATATATTGAGTCGATACAGATCAAAGCTTATGCCACACCACTGTAACTTTAATGACAACTTAATCAAAACTTATGACGCTTATTGTAAGATGAGGTAATTGGTCCTTTTTATAAGTGGAATAAACCATACTGCATTTATAATATTGTGAGTTATTCTATTACAACTGTCCTGACAGTGTTCGAGAGTTAACATATCAAATTCACTAAGCCACTGAGTTTCCTCTTTTTATGGACAGATACATTTGATTAACCTGCTCCCTATCTAAAAATAAATATCAAAATTGAGCACTGATCCACCATCTGCTATTTCTTCAGCTTTCCTGAAGATGGCCATCGCATCAGTCCCTTATCCCTACTGACAGGTCTTCTTATCTTCTCCACTTAATCTGGGACTTAATCAGGGGGGCTATGTAACTGCAGTAAGGGCTGCCGTCTCCCAGGGCTTGGCTGGAATTTGAAGCTGTGGGTGTGGAAAGTGTTTCTGATGGGTTTGTGCATTCTTCTATTGGAACCACATGTTAGTGGCTCACACAAAACCCAGGCACAGACTGAGGGAATGGCAGCTTATCCACCCCAGCATGGCTGTCATGGTGAGGCAAGCAAAGGGAAAGGAGAGCCAATATATTCCCCCGCAAGCCATGTACACTCCTGGGGAGTAAGTGGAGCTTGGGAGGGCTTTGTCCACCAGTGGAACTCTCGTTTCTTTTTTGTTTTTTTTCTCAATTCAAGTTGCATTTTCAATCTTACACAGATTGAAATGTTTGCACATCTGACATGAATATGTTGGTATTTAGTAATTTACACCAGATGGGATGGTACCATGCAATTCAGTGTTTCCTTGACAATAAAGTAAATTGTTTGGGGTAAAGCACAACAAGGAGATTTCCTGCAAACAATTATTAGGAATGCATTCAGAATACACGTGAGACTATGTGAACAACATATTTATGTCATATTCTTTTTTTTTTAAAGATAACACATGAACACATATGTATTTATAAATAAAAGCAGGAAGCAGATGAACTGGCTTCTGTGAATAATATTACCAAACAAAATACGCTCTGGGCCATGGTAACCCCAATTTCTTAGATTAAACTGTAACTCATTACTCAGTTGGTCGGGTTTACCGCTGAAGCCAGATGTGAAGGAGAAATGCCTGCCTCAATGTGAAGCCGGCCGTCTGTGGGAGGCTCTCTACTTTATCATCAATACTGAAGTGTGGTTGCTCAGTTAGCTTTCCATTAATGAACCTGCCACTCGCTCCTGATACATGAGGTGCCACCTGAAGGCCTCTTGAAGCGAGGCCAAGTGGGCTGCACATGTACACATGTACTCTCTGTACACTTCCCGAATACAAAGAAGCTCACTTCCCGCACAGCAGAAATCTTTGTGTTTATGGCAACCACAGCCTGTGAAGCATTTTTGCCTCGCAACCACACTCCCAGTTATATTTGTGACACAAACTTTTGGTTAACTCTCTTGGTTATCGTTTTTTAAAAGAGTCATGTCAAGGCTACAATAATTCCGGCTGAGTTTGTTTTTGTACAATTTTCTTAATCTCTTTTCCCAAAAATAGTTTCCTACTGAATAAGACAGATGATTTAGATGGAGGCCTTTATTACTGGTCACACTACAAAGCACGACAGACACAAAAAAAAAGATTAATATGATAATTACAATTTTTACATGCTTAAATAATTTTTCCTCTTTGGTCTCAGCATCGTCATATCAAACTAAAACTGGAAACAAAGTTCCTATTAATACACTGGGTTTTCGTGCAAGAGGCTCAAGTTGCCCTCAATGTTCATGAAATTCCTATTCCAAGATCTTGTGAATTGTGAAAAGTCTCCAAGCTGGCTTATATAAATGTTTGAGGAAATATTTGAGTCATATGCTGAGGTGGGTGTGTACATCGGGGACTGTGTATGGGTCAGGAATGTAATATGCTTTGGCTCAGTCAGTGCATAATGGGGAGTTGGCACTGTTGTGGTCATGTAGGCCAGGAGAGGATGCTGCCTGGCTCTTTGGCTTTCATCCGCAGCGCCACCAGGCCCGTCGGCTTGTATTCGGTCTCGGGCCCCTCGATGGAAGGGGACCCGAGGCCTCCTGGGAAGCTGTGGAGCGAGTAGAGGCCGTTGATGCCCGGATGGTGTGGCGGGTGGTGGTGGTGGGGATGGCTGGGGGATGTGGGCATGCCCATGAAGCCCTGCAGATTGCTGTGGGGGTGAGCGTATGGACTCATGCAGGAAGAGGGGATGGAGTCAGCTCCTAGGACACAGCCAGCACCTGAACCACCGCCTCCCCCTGGAGCCGCCCCTGGCCACAGGTTGCCCTGCATCTGGACGGGGAGAGACATTTGGAATTTGATGTAATGAACATTAAAATCCTTCATACTTTGCTATAAACACCAAATCAAGATACAATATCAGCAAAGGTTGGATTGAGCTTGAAAAAAAAGCACAGCAGGATCAATGATTTATGTCTAGTACTACAACATGTATGTAATTTAAGATCTGCAGTGCACCCACCTGATATGTGTCATGGCGAGGGAGAAGAGAGATATCATATGTAGCAAAGTGGTTGCGGACCTCCTGGATCTTCCCATAGCGTTCCCGTTTTCTCCACTTGGCTCTACGATTCTGGAACCAAACCTTTCAAATACAAAAATATAGTATAACAGGAAAGCTTCAGAAGACAACAGGTCTTGTTCAGGTCATAAACTCTCTTCTGCTTATAGCTGATAAATGAAAAGGTGTAAAATATGAGGTAGTTGCCCTAACAGACCTGAACCCGAGCCTCGGTGAGCTCGGTCCTCAGGGCTAGCTGCTCCCGGGCGTACACGTCGGGGTAGTGTGTCTTCTGAAACACTTTCTCCAGCTCCTCCAGCTGAAAGGTGCTGAAGGTGGTGCGATTGCGCCGCTTCTTGTTCTTGCCTGATAAGTCGATGGAGTCAGCGATAGAGTCCCCATGTAAACCGCCGCCTGGCTCTTTCAGCTTGCCACAACAGTCTGTGCCAATACCAGGATAGCCCATGGTCTTTGCAGCTCCTTTCTCTCTGACTGAGGCATGGAGGGCACACAGAAAAGGGTAGACAGTTTTTTTTAAATTTCAAAATAAATATAAATTCATATGCAAATGAATCAGCATCAATTTATTAAAAAAAATATATATATATAGTTTTTTTAGGGTGTGATTTTGTGATTTTACTTAAGATTTTGCAGTCATCAACTTCTGATCACAGTAAGACTTTAACATTGTTTAAGTCCTCGGTCAAATATTTTGTGTAATCTTTTTTACTGTGTTTGTCTGGAACCCATTGTTGTTGCTGCCCATCTTGCCCACAACACCCTCGAAAAAAAAATTGAATGAAAAAAATATTTTTGATCTCAATTAAACTTTTGTGGTTAAATAAAGATTAAATAAAATTAATGTGTCATTTATTTGTTTTACACCTGGTTCATTTCTTTTGTAGTGTTGTAGAAAGATTGGGCAGGACCCCGAGAACAACCACGAACAAATCAGCAGCCATTTACAGAGTAACACAGATGAACATTCATACCTATAGCCAACTTAAATATCTTTTGAAATTGTGAGGAAATCAACACCACCACGAACATGACTAACTGTTGTACAGAAAAGGTCAGTGCTGGAAATCAAATCTCTTTGCATGTGAGGCACCAGTGCAAACAACTGAACGCTCAACCACTCCCATTTTCACTGCCAGAGAAACTGTTTAAAGTCCTTTTTTCAACCAGCACACTTTCACCTGGATATGGCTCTGGCACACGGTGGTCAGATTTTAAGAAAAAAACACTATAATCCTGCAAACTGTTAGAAAATTAAATTAAATTAAATTAAACAGGGTATCACATCAAACATTTTGTTTGTAAGGTATCACTGAACACAATTAATCTCTTGCTTGTTTTTGATGCTTCTCAACTGGATTCCCAAACTCAAACTACTATAAGAGGCTGAACTGTGAGATGCCTGAGAAAAGCAACATACAACACTAATTCAGCCAAACAGAGTTTTAATTGGATTAGCTCAGACGACCCATATTTAGGCAGTGAACTCTCAGTGAGTTGGCTTGAATTAAACCCGCAAGGCAATAAGTGAAAAACAAGATTTGATTTGTTTCATTTGGAAATACAGAAAAGAAAAGTTTAGGGTCACCTTCCAAACAGACACATCAATTCATTCTATGGGAAACTTATTGCAATGTCCATGTCAAAATATTCACATTAAGAGCAAGACAACTAGGATACAGAACTGAATTATATGACAAATTTATATCTGATAAAGCACATGATTGTTTGAATTAATAATATACATTCTGCCCTTTACATTCAGCAGGAAGGGAAAAACTGAACGCATTATGTCCCTTCCTGTTAGCAGACCATGGAAAGGGCTGTTCCCTCCTGCAGTGTTTGGATGTTGTTGTCCATGTTCATTATGTTTAACCCTGAGCTCCAAAACAAAAATCACTCTCCATCTATCTGCAGGCACTCACTCAATGGGGGCAGCTGAGACGCTACTTTGCTATTCTCCTAATTCAATATGGGTCCCAACAGAGAGCACTTTTCATTGCAACATTAATTTCCTCGTGTCCATTAGATCCCGCCTCACGCCGCAGTTCATGCTGAAAATATTCTCCGTTAAGATTGAAAACTGGGGCCGCAAGACATTGTATAGCTTTTACGCTGTCAAGCACCCACATCCGCTCTGCCTCCACTCCTGTGTAACTGGAGATCTATGTGAAATGCGGGAAAAGGCAAATAGAGGATAAATTCAAAATGTAAAGGTGGGAATATCATGCTGTGAGCATGGGGATCAATTCTAACACACGGAAATAGTGGTGGTAGAAATTTAAGCTGCTTCTCCTCCAGGCCTCTTGCTCCGTATATTAAAGTTTTCAATTCGTGCAAAACTGTACTTCAGTCTTTAAAACATATGTTTCGTCCTGTTTCTTTAATTAATGTAGAATATTCACTGGCTTTAAATTCATCTGCCACAGTTATTTTAGCAGATGAATAATAAAAATGAAGACAATTAAAAATGAAGTGATCTCAGCCTCTAACAGGGGATTAGCGAGGTTTGAACTTGAGTTTATGCTGCAGAGTTGACAAAAGAATTTAAATAGTGAGGGAGCAAATTTTATTTTAATGGCAAAATAGTGCATTTGTGTGTAGCATATTTCTATATCAGAAAATATGAAAAAGGTAAATTTCTTGCCCGTGGATACATTTTGTCTGGGATGTATGGTGGCAGATATGCCATACTTACAGAGACAAAAAACAAATCTCCTACTGAGAACATCATACATGTATGACATACAACCAGAATTTAGCAATATAGCAAATGAAATATCTCAATAAACACATTCAATCGTTAAATTTACCAAATGAGTAAATGCAAAAGAAGCATTATTTTTGACATTCTGACCACCTGTTATTTGTAAAAAAAATAGTGAGAAACCTTTAAGCCCTTTTTGTTGGAAGTTTGCATTATAAAAACCAAGCAATTCATTAAGAAACAATTTTAGAAAAATCAACTCACCCATTGAAATTCTGTATCACAATAGAAAGAACTGATTGAAAAAAGCAATATTCCAAATTAACGTAAAACTGTGTGAAGATGATTGAAGGGTTTTAAATGCGTTGGCCTGCCCCACCATCGCTAAACTTTCCTCCCACTATAGACAAAACAGGAAGACGTGTCTGCCTTTGAAGGTGTACGAACCCGCACTTAAAAACACACAAATGAAGAGTAGTATGGCTAGATACACAGAAACACACACACTCTATCTATTCTGCACATGCATACACGCAAAGCCCTACTCACTTACAGTAATATACCCAGTAATTTATAAAATAAATTAAACTTGCATGCGTGTGTGTGTGAGTGTGTGTGTGTGTGTGTGCTTGACAGAGGAATGGGGAAACCATACATGCCTTCTCTTATTTAAACAGAATTTAAAAGAAAAGTAATAAAAGTCCACTTTCAAGCAGGACAGCTGATATGGTTATCATAACTAATTGTGAAAAAAGTCTATTGGCTGTCTTTGGCAGTAACACGAATCAAGCCGTTGTATATTATTCTGAACACAGATATCACAAAGACCTTATCAGCGCTCATATCCTCTGTTGCTTTGCAGAATCATCAACACCAATAAATAAACTGAAAGACCACATCATTTCTTCAGGCTTCGGTTCAACATATACACCCGTTACTTTTCTTCCCAAGATGGACATTTACAGGCTATTATGTCTGACAGCCTTTGAGCACAAGCCTGCTTGCAAAATTCAAAAAATTCAAAGTCAACCGTGATGTGCTTTAGATTACAAAAACTTGTATATGAAGAGAATGAGAAACAATTGAAAGAGAGAGGCTAAGAGCTAAAATACAGAAATATTAAGCCTAAAAAGCTGATAGCTGACTAGTAGCCTAATGACACACGCAACTTGCTTCCAGGCTGACCTTTAACCTCTCTCACTTTACATCAAGGACTGTCAAGTGAAAGAAAACTTGTTGACATTTTTATCACAACCACGCTTTCATTTGCATAGCCAGTAAAAACCAAGTAACACTTTTGTGTAATTACTAGTTGAAATGACACATTTGCAAAGCCTGCATACTACACAAAAAAACTGGCTTGGAAAACCGATCCACGGGATTTGTGTCATTTAATTTCTTACTAAATTTAAGAAGGCATTGCAAAGGATAAAGATTATTCTTATATTTTATTCCTCCATTATTTTTTATTTTTTACACCCGCTTATCCTGTGCAGGATGGCCATTATTTTATTTTGGAAATGTCAAAATAGGGGGGAAAAAATGCTAATGCAAGGACTGTCTTCAGTACAAAAGATATTTAGGCATAAAAATACTTTTAATTTTCTAATGCCTCTTATATGTCTTATCAAAATCCACAGTGTCAAGCAAATGTGCTTTGTTTTCATGCAACGATAGTTCAGACAAATATAAAAACAAGCAAAGATCATCGTTATTATTAGTAGTAGTTGTAAAGATCTTGTTGTTGCTCCCACTTTTACTTATCGGTCAGTTGAAACATTTTTCTTTTTGTAACACATAAATTCTCTCTAACTTACCTTCCGAGTTGTTCTCATAAAACGCCGGCTTGCCGCTTATCGCTGTCCCCTTTTGATCCTGGTTTATACTGTCCAAGAACTTGCTGTGTTTGGACGGTGAGGCGGGCGGGTTCGCCGGGGCAGCGCCGTGCGTAAAGTCCGCCGCAGCATCACCGAACCTCCCCATGGCGGCGGCGTACAGATCCCCGCGCAGGCTGAGGCGATGAGGAAGAGGAGGGGGAAGGTGCGAGGGTTTCTGCAGCTCATCGCAGGGAAGAAAGGAGCCGGAGCCGCCGTGCTCCAGTCCCGGAGAGTTTTCTGGCGTCCTCCTGCTGGTCTGCGAAGAGAAAGGCAAACAACTCTCTGTGTCCATCTTACGGGTCCAGCAGGCAGTATAGACAACAGCGACTGGGCGCTGATAGTGTGGGCGCCTGAGTGAGAGATTTTTTTCCCTCTTCTGTGTTCATGTCAAGTGGGTGGGATTTAACAGATCAGAAACAAAGACCCGTGAAACCGGGATTGTGTGTGTGTGTGTGAGTGTGAGAGAGAGAGAGAGAGAGAGAGAGAGAGGCTGTGTGTGTGTGTGTGTGTGTGTGTGTGTGATGGGGTGTCTGTTACAGCATCCAGCAGTCTGATATAATCCGCCAAAAATTCAATCACGTGTGGTTTCTGTCCCTCCAATTAACCATTTAATCCCTATTTCATATATTGTTATGGGCCTAATCACCAAATCAAGCAGGACAGGAGAGGCAGACAGCGGGCGCACACAACAGTTTACGCACTGAAAACAAGACCGACAAAAAACACAGTTTTTACTGAAGGCCATGACGACACTGTCTGTTATTTATTTTTTATTTTTTTACTTTTTTCATAGGCTATAGTTCTTTCATTTCATTTTAACTTTATTTTTGTAATATAAAGTCGGGCATAACGAGTGGGCCTAAATATTCTTTTCATTATGTCAGACTGAGACTTTCTTCCTTTTCATTTTCTAAACATTTCTACACGCACAATAAAGTGTTCAACCTATTTCATAGCGCATATATTTATTTTTCCTATAAAATTTCGATGCATTATTCTACTATCAATAAACAGGCTATATGTGTCCTTCTGCCGCTAAACCAGAAAAGGGAAGACACTGATCGCCCACATGGCACAAAATCACCGAATTCATCTTTGTGTGACACACATTTTCTGACCATTAGAAAAGGCTCATGCAAAAAAATTAAAAATGAAAAGACTAATGCAATTACAAAGCATGTGGAAATCAGCCGAGGTCAAACTAATTTGGATAATAAATTAGACACAAATCCACACACAGACATCATCATTATATATGCTAATCAATATAAACAAAATATGAAAACGTATAGAGATCATTTATTTAACTGTTCACACAGTGCCATATAGTTTTTCGCTGGCTTTGTTTTTGAACAGATAGCCTATAATTTCCCGTTGAAAATGGGTCGGCATTCATCAAAAAAGTAACGGTATATGTGGCAGTTAGGCTTATATCGTGTTTACCATAAGGAGATGTAGAGCTAACTTGAGAAATATAGGATTTTGGAGGCTGTAATCTAAATAATATTAATTTTAAACTAAGAACTTTATTGCGTCAATTTAAACAAAATGATTATTTGATCGGCAATCTTGAGCATAATGCAACATCCCATAAAACCAATGGTAGGCCGAAATATGTGTTATCATTAGCCTAATATACCGATCAATCAGATTAAATACAAAATACTAATTTTGGTACTTTACATTATGCGTCTGCCCGACATAGTAGGCCTATACATAGTAGGCTACTTCACGTCGCTGTTTCCTTGTCGTTCAACTCTAAACCATGTTGCTGATTTGGTGTGGTTGTACTAAATAATACTGACTGTCATTTAGAAATGATGGAAACAGCAAAACAATAATTATGAAGGTCATAACATTTCCCTGCTTGCAGTGAAATACAGTTTTAATTAATGCAATATAATTCTTAAATCTTTGAGGGATTTTTACTTGAACTCACTTGACAACTGTTTTGATAAGAGTCAATATAAAAATAATAACATTTAAAGTAAAAGCAGAAAAGTATGCTTTGCCCATGACACAGAGCACAAGATGTTATTCATTTTTACCATGCAGCTCAAAACAGACTGAATATCCTCAGAAAGAGTTAGACTCAGCAGTGAGATAAAAGGCTTTTGATACTGACATGTTATCTCCGATCTAGACAAACCTCGTCTAAACACAGTGCACTTACCAGGTTCAGACACGGTACCGTTGGTTTTGGGGACATCTCACCATCTCTTTGGATACCTGAGGCCGCACGCTGCTCAGCTGACGGACAAGTGTGTAAACATGAGGTCCATTTGGGCTGAGAGGCCTCATAAGCCCCATTTGATTCCATTTCGAGCTCTGAAATATCAAAGTGTCCACAGTACATGTTACAGATCCAAGCGTAGGAAGAAAGAAATACAGAGTTACAGTAAGATGGCATGTCAATGATGGCTCCAAGTGAGCTCCAATTTTTGCTTGAATCGTTATTTGAACAAAGTCTAACTTACATCAGAATCTCAATAACAAATAGAGAAAAGCTGAGAAACCTAGCAACTGTTCTTGTCAAAAAAAACAGACATTATTAAACCAACGGGAAAACACTGTTTAATTCTAATGACAATCTTATTCATACTCCACTGTGCAGATAATACTCTCAAACTACATTCCTCTCTTTACCAAGAGACTCATAAAATTGTAGTCATGACCAAAATGAAAATTCCAGTCTTCATCTGGACACAAATTGCAAAGACATGGCTGCTTGCATGGAAAGGAAGAGCTCCTTTAAGTTTAAAATGATTAGTGACCTTAGATATAAGGCCTAATGACATTTATGAGTAACATGACTTAGATTAACATGTTTGGGTCAGTAGAGCGTAGAGGCTAAAAAAGGCCGCGCTGTCATGTTAATCACAACCACAGTGCCACCTTTTACCCTCCCACACTCTGAGTGTATTCATCCCCGTAAACTTCAGCCTAGGTGTAGTTGCCAGCATTTATCAAACTGTCTGGCTGACCACCATTAAAAACCTCATAATTCTGTTAGAGGGGAGTATGAGTTCTAAGATGTACACACAGGGGGACACGGATATGTTTCTCAAATCTCGTGACAAGCATGTCCTCTGTAGCCTGAGGCAGCAGAGCACTCTTGAATTCACGAACCCAGCTGAGTAAATGCATTCCAGAAATGTGGGCAAGAGGAAGAACGTCTGCGCTATGATCTCAGAGCCGCCGCAGGTAACAGTGTTTATATGAATACTGCATCAAGAGAGCATAAGATGTAGAGGATTATGGGTATGTTATTACGCTGAGGAATCAAAGTCTCCTATGAGTCTGTGTGAATGTCTGTGTGCTGTGGCTTTCTTAATTATACTTGGGGGGCTGGGGGGGGTTCCACTCATTCATGCACTGAAAAGTCCAACTTTCAAAACTTTCAAACTAGACATTAAAATCTCTGCCACATCAAATAAAACTGAGCCTCGTCCTTTATAAAATAAGTACATTATGTGAAATTATGACTAAAGTCCTACCTCAGAAAGAGAATTGTATCTTTACCCACTCACAGGGTAAGAAGTGGCGGTTAAAAGAAGGGAAATGGCAGAAAATAGCATCAACTCGCTGTCCATACCATGACCAGCTCCCCTCACTGCTCCCCGTGGTCCTAAACCCTTGTCCTCCAAGCCTGTCCTGGGCATGACCCTGCACAGGAAATCAGTTCAGCCTGTTGGGAGTCCCAGGTCTCCCCCCACCGCCTCCCGGCTCTGGGCACAGACAGCGTGGATAAAGGTGACCCTGCACTCTCACCGCGCACCCTGCGGCCCTCGGGCTAAAGAGCCGCTTCCACCCCTCCCTCCTCTACATCCTCTCGGCCTGGCTGTCAGTCTGCAGGGCTTTGTCACACCCTGTTACACCTTACATCCTCTCACTTACACATACAACTCTTAATGGCACATACTCAGCTTGCATGCGTACACACAAACACAACTGTAATCAAAGGAATTAAGTAATCAGGCACTCACCTTCTTTAATATATAAAATCTGACTTTATATAAGTTTATATAATAATTGAGTGATGTTATAGTAGTGAATCATGCCTGTCGTGTGTAGAGAGTAAACAAAGATCTGACCTTTTCCAGTGACAATCTGTGTGATGGTCCAACAGCATGTAGATGGAGAGGTTATTAAGATGGACCTTCAAGATGAACACCAACATAGACAGCCAGCTAGAATGAAGTAAAACTCTGTACTTGATACAAGCTGGCTGTCTTTGTCTGGCTATCGCTGCCTGGGGCCTTTCCTCTCACGTACAGGGTGACGATTCAACCTGAGGTTTGCATTAGAATAGGAGAAGGATAGCTAATTCAATTACCCGCCATGAATGCACAGAGATGATCCCATATGCAGAGCCAGGGCTCCTCTCAGAGGCCTCCCTCACATCCTCCAGTCTATGTCCAGAAGCTGCAGAGCCAGCTGAGGATGTGATTGACAGCTGCCGACCCCGGGGTCAGCCGGCTGGAGAGGTGCATTATGGGAAGCTTAAGCTGGTCCACTGTAGCGATGGGGGTTGAGGTTTCGAAGGGAAATGGGAAGTGGGGTTGCTGTCCTCTGTCTGACCTCGTATGAGGCGTCATGGAGCACACTGGAGCCCAGTGAGTGTTAGCAGCAAGTCACAGCCACAACACAGATGAGATGAGCTGGGCACATATCTGTCAGAAAAAAAACCCCAGACATTTCTCAAATTTTGGATGGTATTGTTTGGTTAGAACTTTACTGTATGAAAATATTATTTTCCACACTGCTCTGCAAGAGCATAAAACATTGAAAAGGAAAAGTTTTTCCATTCATTTCACTGCTGCAAAGATCGTGACACATTAAGCTACTCAATTAACCCCCTGGTGTTTTTTTAAACCAAAGGACCTTGATGTTTGACAGTGTAGACAGACTAACAATGACAAGTCCTGCACCCTTTGTTAATTTAAATTTGGACATAGTTCTTGTATGGTTGATTTATCATGAAAGACTTTCTGCTGCAACACATGCTGTGTGTTGTTTTCTTACTATAGTTTTAGAATTTGGGAGCACTTAGTTCACATTCAAGACAGAACTACAATAAAGGCTCACAAGGCCCACAACAGATAACCTAAAGTATATGAAAATTGCAAATTGCCAGTTCACTCAGATTGTTTACTTTGCACATTTACTTTTTCAACATAAATATAGATGCAGCTAATATGCTATTATGTGACAGTTTTGTACACACCAAAAAAGAAATAATTTCTATAATAACTGCTCTACGACATTGCGTTGACTGAGGTTGTCATAGCAACAAGCTGAAGGACCCATACAGGTGCTAGCTTACGCTCTGACGTTTTAGCATTTTAATATGAGCACTTAACCTCTTTTATATTGGTTACAGAGAGCTGAATGAGGAGGCTTGCTCGGCACAGTAGCTCAGAGAGAGAAATACTGTGTGTGTGTGCGGGAACTCCGGGTTATGAAAGCTCAGTCTGTCGTGATAAATGCCTCTCTCTGCTCTGACTGGCTCTTAATGAAGGACAGACCGGTACAGCCTCGCTCCTTACTCACAATCTCCAGGAATCCGTAAACATGCACCTTAGCAAAACCATCTGGATGTATCAGCTAGGCCCCGGTACAGCGGACACACGCCAGAGCTAAAAATAAATAATCCCTAAATGTGTTTTAGAGCGGACAAGTAACCGTTGACGAAGAGGCCCTGTTGCGTGGTGACGCATGCGTAACGGAGTAGACTGAAAAATAGCCTGCAATTTCCGTTAAAACAAATTTCGGTCGTTGCTTTTGTTAACTATCAGCATATGTGGCTAAATATTGAATGTAATTTTTATTGTTCATATTAATTGCTATATAGGCCTAGCATATAAATTTAAATCCCCCTTTTACCACTTTTATCCTTTATCTCATCTAGTGTATTTTAGGTGACCTAAAATATTGAAGTCAAATATAAGCTAGCTCATTCTCATTATTGACGCAGGTTAAAATAAGATAATATTAGATTAGAAATGGTCAATAAAGGCTATTTTCTTGAGGTGGAAGCCTAGTCTACATTTCTCGGTTATTTGTTTGCCATGACCATTACTGGCCAAGGTTAAGGTTGAGGTAGGCTAATTAGCCTAATAGCCTATTTCTGACTGAATTTATTTCCGCCAAGATATTGAGGGGGAAGTAGGCTAATGTAACGAGTTGGGATCACTTCAGTGGTGAGTATTATCTATAATCTTATTGATGCTGGGGGTTTTTTTCGCCCGTGATCCGGATTGAATTAAAGGTGGTCGAGCAGCGATAAACAGCACGGATTGAAGATCATGGGATTTTCATTATCCAGAGCCAGAGGACAGGAACCTCCTCAGGTCCTCCTGTCCTGCAGCCACTGAGGCTTTCCGGTGAGTAGCTTAAAAATGTCCATGGGATCAACACATATAGCACCTGTGTTCGTCCTGGAAGGGGACGAACATCTATGGAAAAATCTGGTGTCCAGCTGACAGTCAAGAATAGTGGACACTTGGGCTATTAACAAATATATTTAAATAAAAGTCTATTAAAAAATAGAGTAGAAAAATTAATAAATCCTGGTATAATGATGGGGAATTTAAATTAGTTGTTGTTGCAGTTATTTGTTTATCTATTTATGATAGTATATCCAAATAGAATGAACTATGTCATTTAACAAATTTGGGCAACGTCTTTTTGTTTTTGTTTTTTTACACTCATTCAAGTTAAAACCTGACATTACAGTGAAAAGGCTGGCTAAACAGCGAATATAGACCTATATTTGTTTTGCAATTAAGATGGAATATACAGGCATGGACTAACTAATAAACGGATGTTTAAACTGTGCATACAACTCAGCAAAGAGTTTGTCTTTGTTATCAATTTGGCTTTTTTCATTGTCTCTATGACGGTGAACAAAAGCAGAATATTGAGTGGAAGCATATTCAGGCGTATAAGCTACCCCTTTGTTACATCTCCAGTAGGCTATAGATTCATTTTGGCATTATTTTACGGAGATAAGATAAGATCGTGTTTCACTGGTGACTGAAGGAACCAGCTTCTTTTCTGATTTTTGAATTTTTCCATTGCTTAATAATAATTTAGAGCAAGATAATGAACGAAGGATACATACTACATTTTGTGTAGGGTAATTTTTATAAAAGTATTAGCCCATCTGAACTGTGATTTTCACAGCGAAAAAAACAGGTTATTGTTGGCTTATTATTTTAGGACGAAGAATTGAGAGGAGATATTCACTCTGAAATGTTTAGCTGTTGCCTGCAGTGAGAGAAATTAAAATTAAATAAATTATGAACCATATTGCTAAACGAAATACAAAATAAGTTAAATTATTCTTATGCTCTGTGTTCACAAAAAGCTTGAAGCAGTTATATCGCAAAACAATAGCCTACTCCCTTTTTTAAAATGTAGGGGAATAGCCTATTTTTTCCCTCACTTTTTTATATTACGAAATATTACAGACTAGGCGTAGACAACTTTTTTTTATAGCAACAACTGTGTACCTAAATATAAATGTACAGTTGACCCTATAAACTAAAAATGATCTTCGATGGCGAAAACGTACTTTTCTGATATTACAGTAGACCTTTGTTGATAAATGATCAATTGTCTTATTCTTAGTAAATGTCGCATCCTTTAAATTTGTGTGTGTGACAGTGTGTATGATTGCTCTGGCATTGTGACAGACAGACACTCACACAGGTCTGTAATCCTGAGGCTCCAGACAGGACCTGCGGCTTTGGCAGCGGCCTCCGTCTACAGCGCATCAAATGAGAAAACTCCTGACGCACAGGAGGTCTCCGGTAGTCTACCAGCTTTCTCACATTTTTTGGAAGAAACCTGTCAGCTATATTCTGGATAAACACTTATGAAAAGTCCTCGGAAGAACAACACGATTTTGTTCGGAGCGCCTCACAATAAATCAGCCTGTTTTTGCGAGTTCAGCTGAGGGAAGGGGTGACAGTTGCAAAAATTATAACCAATTTAACGTGCTCATATTTCTCTGTTGCTATCAGTGGTGTCAGAAGGATTTGTTGGACTATGATATTTAATAGGTTTTACAAATGAGTCAAGGTGTGAAATCTCCTCCAGGATAAACTCCTCTGTAGTGGATTTTCCAGACTTACAAGCCCAATACAACGTGAAATAACCCCAAATAACACAAATAGATAGATAGATAGATAGATAGATAGATAGATAGATAGATAGATAGATAGATAGATAGATAGATAGATAGATATGTGTGTGAGATCATACTTTCCATATTTAGACTGTCATTGAATATGTCAGAGAAATGTATTTAAATGATTTGGCTCATCAGGCAGCATCAAATGTTGCCTGATAACAAGACTTCAGGTGAAAAACAAAGGTTTGGTGAACAATTTGCATTTCGAGACATTTCTGCAGACCATGAACAAAGAACAAAAAGTTCAATAAACTAAACAAAACCAATTTTCTTACAGTGGTTTTCCATATATTAATTTAAACAATACAATGACTCACACTAAGAGTATGTTCTTACAGGGCTACAATACAAACTGCAATACTCAAAAAAATAAGAAGAAAATGTACATTTACATTAGTAGTGCTGGTAAAATCAAGATTAGTTATACTTTTAACAGCCATCATGTCTGCCTTGCAAAAACACAAATTGACACATTTTGCATATTTAAACCTGTGTTCCTTAAAACATTTCCCATTATTCTCAGTGAAGGAAATATAGATCAACACTATCGTAAACTATTATTGAAAATATAGGAGTAGTGAGGTTCAGTTCTTATATCTGCTGAATGCCAAACCCCCTGGTGCAGTGCAGCCCTTTGTTCCTGTCCAATCAGATACAGCTGTACAAGCCAAACTCCACAGGGATAGCTGGGGTCATCCTCTCAGCGGATGCTTCGTTCCATCCTGCTACTGGTGCCCCGAGGGCCTGGGCACAGAGCACGACCCCCCAAACAGCCACCCAGACACTGGCCATAATGCCCTCCTTCACCCACAGCTCACTGAAGCTAGCATGGTGGCTATAGTGTTTTGTCTCTGCTCTGACTCATCCTCTGCTTTCAAGTTTCTTTTTTATTGTGCTGGACATAGATGCAATTACAGTATTTATGTGCAGAAGCATTTAAGCACATACAACTCACATAGCACACACACAAAAGTTATTCCTTTACTGTTTGTGCAGTCTCTAAACTATAGATTATAAAAGATACAATACACTGAATGTTCAGCGGTTAACTGTGTAATCCGTGTGAAAGGCTTCATGCAGCCGAAACCGGCCCTGTTATTTTGTTATCAGAGGATCTCGGGCAAAAGATGAGGTCTGTAAATTGAAGGAACTCTGACACATCTGAATGAGACTGTCACAACTCTGCTGGGGGAAGAACAGACCAGCATAGCGAATTAGACTGAGTGGAGTTCCACCAAGAAAGGACATGTGAGAATTCTGCCTGTTTAGAAAGAGAAAAAGCAAATGACCTTGGGGGCTGAAGTGGCTGGATAGAAAATAAACTGTTTGGAATTACTCTGCACATTGAGGAATAGAAAGCAGCTGCAAAAATCTGAACTTACTCAGTTGATTTCTCTGTGATTTGGAAAAGCTTTCAGCAGGCACATCACACCAACCTCTAGGCTCAGAGAGCAAAAGCATGAGTTGTAATGTTTTCAACATGTCTCCGCTTTTTAAAAGAGATAAATTGCACTGCTGGAGGTTCAAGTTGAACTGAAACTAACTTTTTGCGTTGACTTGTAGGGAAGCAGACCTGCAGAAGACAAAATAGCTGATGCACAATTGAGATAATTTGAGGTATGTGACGATCAATCAGCAAAGTTTTAGGGATTTAGGTAATGATAATGAAAGCAGCAGTGGGCGAGTGGTGCTTGAGCGCTCGAGTAAACGACACACTGGAGACCCCGTCTGCACCAAGTTTCAGAAAATCTAATTTATGGCCACTTCGCAGCAGCTGGATTTGCACTTCCGACCAGGGGATACCATTACCAAACACCATGGAGAAGGCTGATAGATATGCAGGAGTTAGGACACTCTCGCTCTTGCTCTCTCGCCTCCTTCTGACACACAAATATACTGTATATTTATAGAGACATGCGCACAAACATGCACATGCTCACACAGCAGAGTAAAAGATATGACACTACAACTAATTTTGTGCAACCTTACATGGAAATAAGTAATGATAGATTTGTATTTCCCCAACTATTTTGATCTAGGTACTCTTGTTTTTACTTTCCCTACTGTATGTGTAACTAAACTCTTAGGTCAGTGGACTGTACATGGGTGGCATTGAAAGGGAAATAGCACTCATTTTAAGTATTTATATCTGTCATGGCTCAATGGGCATTTTGGAACTAAATAACCAAGTAACTCGAAAAGCCAGACAGCTAAAACATTAATCTGTAATACCACTTAGATCCACAGTCTGGAGCTACTCCACTGACCATAAATTGGAGGCTGACTTTGAGGTTGGTAATCAACCAGAAAATACATCTATTTGATCAAAAATCCACCAACCTTTCCGTCTTTTCCTGTTCATTCTTCAGAGAGATGTGACATCACAGATTATGGGCAAGAATGCTGCTCTTTTTGTTTCGGTCCATGGGAAACAATAAGTAAATTTTCCCCCGATACAGACAGAATTTGTCCCGGGACATAGGAAAATCATTTTTGACATCTGAAATTCAGTGGTATATCCCAGTAAGGATTTTAAGCCCTGCCATGGAAAGTCTAGTCAGCTGCGACCACGATTCGTTCCCCAAGAGCCACAATTCACTGACTTGGCGAGGGAGTGTAAGCTTGCAACAACCTAGATGGAAAAAAAGCGAAAGCCTAGCACTTACACTAGATCTTCCTCTGCCTGATAGTGTACATCTTTCTCAATCCTAAGCTTCAGCACTCTCACTTTCTAAACTTCTTATCTAGTGTGCCTAAGATTACAAAAACATTTGGTAATCAGATAGCCCAGACTAAGACAAGGCAGTTGACATTCCCAGCCTTGGATTTTTGCAACAATTTTATTTGGATCCCCGTCAACACAAACCCAACAAAGCAATGGTTGTTGTTGATCTAAATCATCGTTAGCAGATACATCATCAATATCATGGTTGCTCAGTTCTTCAGAGGCACTCTTTGTCAGATGATTTGTTGGTGTTGTGGGGAAAGCAAACCAGCTACACCAAATATTTGTCAGAGCTCATTTTGACGAATGCTGGGTTAGTGGAAGTGACCACTGTCCCCTTGGTTTGGAGACCTGACAGTGAACTCTGAAAGGCCAGCCACCTCCCAGACAGCTTCCCCTCCAGCCTCTAGTCTCCATTATCCAGCCATAGCCTGGGGACCAATCACCCCGGCTGCCCTCTCTGCCTCTCTTTTTTCCCTTTCTCCTTCTCTTTCACTATCTGTCTCCTTTACTCTCTCTCCCTTCCTTTTTTTCTCGTTTTCTCTCTCTCCAGGCTCTCTTTACCCGGTGCTTTCAAGAGCTCCCTGTGTCACCAGACTGATTAAAACAAACACTGACCCTATTTTGGTATCTAATCCAATTGTGCTCTTTTTCTTCTCACCGGCCCTGGAGCACGCAGAGTATTAGGTGTCCTGGGAGCCACAGGGCCCCCCCCCTGTGACTGATCTTAGATTTCAAACACTTGGGAACATCACATATGGTGGTCAAATAGTAAATAAAGTCTTATTAAACTCCCCTTTAGCACTCATGTGTAAACATGGCTTAGCATACATCATGATCATGAGCCTTATATTCTTGTGGTTGGAATGATGATGCATGAACAAAATAATACATGTGTATGCGCACGCCTCCTTGCATGCCTGTATGCTAGTTGTATTTTGCGTTAAGAGTAAGGGCATGAAAGTGCGGATTTCAGAAAGCTAACCCTGCTGGCGAGAGTGCTGACTGGGGGGTTATTGAGAGAAGACTGCTGTTTATTGTTTTATTAACAAGAGCATGTTGGCCTCACCAGGTCAGGGCTTTACCTTTGACCCCAAGGAAAAAGACTAGAGAGCAGCGGCCTTTGTGTATCAAACAGGCAACTGTGCTTATTGAAGTCTGTGTGTGTCCATGTGTTTTGACAGAGTGTTATTTCTTTAAAAGACACTATTAATTTTTATTGCCTTACTTTTAAGACTTGCAGCTAAGTTTTGCTTGTTTTGTGCAGTTTCTTGCTGTTTTATTAGGAAGCTAGAATATATTTCCTGCACACAAGTAATATGACTTCTATTGCTTAAATTAATTTCATGCTATCTGTAGTTACAACCAGAAACCAGTGTTTGTTTTGTCTGGCCCGCTAACTTCAGTGCTGGAATACCAGTTGTAGATATCGGTGATATCAGATATCAGTGTGTATGCCCATTCAGAGTTTTGTATGTATTTCAGTCTACTTGCTGTGTAATGAAACACAAAATGTCTCCTTACAGTCAGCCAGAGCATTAATCTAAGATTCACAATGATACACACGTATTACATGTATAGAGATTATGACTTCCTGGTGTGGAGCAAGACAACCCATCCTCCAGTGCAACATGCAGCTTGTGTCTCTGAACTGTGAGCAGTGAGCAGCAACAGACTGACATTTGTAATGTGGATGGACTTTCAAGCTTCAAGCCAGCTAGTCATCATCATAATGTCACATCCTGAAGCACAGTGACATTAATGATGCCACCTAGTGGTAATTAACGGTTATATCATCCAGAATTTAATGTCTTGCACTTGTATCCACTGTTTTTGATTTATAAACAGTGAATACGATAAATGTTTACCATTGGTCTATGTCTTTTAACTGTACATGGTTAAGGCCTATATGATTATATATGAAGGGTGAAAATCAAGTTCAGGATATTATTAGTGGTGTACTGATTTGGCAATGAAAACTTTAATCAGCTGGTGGAATGTAACTAAGTACATTTAATCAAGGGCTGTACTTTAAGAGCAAATTTGAGGTAGTTGAACTTGAGTAAATTATCTGCGTGCTTCCTCCAGCATTGCATTTCCCTTCTATATCCTGTAAATGTGTAGAACAAGGTCTTGTAATTGATAAATGTCCTGAAGCCTGAATATGCTTTTAGATATTGTGGCGACTGTTGAAATAACATCATCAAAATCATGCAACTTAAAATCATTTTCCTCTTAAAGTTGGCACACATATCGAGAGGTGGGAGTGTATTAACTCCATGCAGCCAGACAAACGGCCTGTCAAACAGGCACCTTCAATGTATGGAAACCAGCTTTGATTACGGCCAGAAACTCTTTTGTGAGCCTTGTGAATTATGGCCAATTACCTTTACCCTCTTATAATAATCATTTGTTTTCCCTACTGTCACGAGCAAGACCTTGGAGTTGCTATTACCTAAAACTTCAGTAGGCGACTACAGCTTGAAATATATGGCGATAATCATTCCCACTAATGGCCGTGGAGCTCAGAGCAAAGGCAGTTTTTATAGAGCCCAGAACTGTACATCAAACCCAGTGACTAGCCAGATTTTATGACCAGGTCATTTCACCCTTTACTCTGTTGTTTATGGTTTTAATGGGAGACTGTTGCCAGCTTTCATGGCTGCAGTGGCTGATTTTAACTCAGGCAACATGCTGCTGACCCCACAGTTAAGCATCTTTACAGCAAGAATGACACTCTTACTTAATCATTTGAACCATCCTGGCACACCAACAGCTTGTGAAAAGCATGTTAATATAGGGGGTGGCTCCTGTAGTTATTATCTTTGCTTTTAGCCTGCAGGAACGCTTTACTATTGTTGCATTTAAAAAAATGTAAAAAAAAAGAGCACCCTGCAAAAGAGACATCAAACTCTTGTCGCCCTGCATTCGAATCAATAATGAAACAGGGTGTGAAGAAAGCAAGGAATTAAATGAGAGTGAGGTAGAAGGGGAGGGCGAGGCGAGGAGAGAATGAGAGACAGCGAGCGGTGATAATCGATGGCGGCCACAGAGCGATGGCAGAGATGAGGTCGTTTGTCTCCAGGAGAGGGCGAGAGCGAAAGAAGAGGAGGTATACAGACAGAGCTGTCTGCTGATGGAGCTGGCAGCTGGCCAGACTCTGCGTGAGCGCGTCTGAACAACAGCAGAATTTATCACAGTGACTGCCGGCCTCGTTACTGATGAAGACATGAATCTGAACATGGAGAGGGAATCAGGCTGGAGAGCAGGGCAGTTACACCAGCCGTGTTCTCAGCTGACAGCCCCAGACCTGCATTCAGTGACCAACTGAATTTAAAAATCTGCATTTATTGCCTGACTGTACTCCATGTAGTCTATACTTTATCTCCTTGTGTGGTGTACGTGCACACATATATGCTCATTACGCTCCCTGTCCCCCTGCTATTACATTCATAACTCGTGATTTGAATGGCACAAACCACTGTATTCTCTTCTACTTGAGAAGAGAGTGTCATCTGCTTTTGTTTATTTATTGAGCTTTTCTACCACTACATTACCACCTTACATCTCTTCTAACACACAGATCCAAGCTTTTCAGACTCACTTTGAAGAATTTCTGGAGGTCCCTAAAGTAAACATAGGCCCTTTTTTTTGATACAGTGTGCTGTCATCCCAGAGTAATTGACAACAGACCTCGAAGCTAGATACTCTGGTCAGTTTCAAACGTATTTAGCATCTATTTTGTTGTAACTGTGCATGTTTTTAGTGATGATGCCTTTGATTTATATTAAGACCACACTTACATGCATTGATACATTTGATGGATTTATTTTATTTTTCTTTGTTCTCTCTTGTTATCCTTGATCGTAAGCTCTGCAGACTTGAAAAAAAGGCTCCCTCTCCTCCATGTGTCTTGCTTGATGGTACATAAAGGTTCAATGTGTAGCCTATCTGGTGCTGGTGTCTTGGTTGCCACTCCCTGCTGCAGCCCAGATGGCAGCGAAGCCCTCCCTCCACAGCAGAGGTCTCAGCAGCCTGCTTCGACAGCCGGAGAGGAGATGGAGGGAGGAGAGAGGATTACCATGCTAATCGTTCTGAGACATGAGACTGATTGTGCAAACCTGTGGAAAATGGCTAATCAATATTTATCATTTACTGATCTTGTAGACTAAACAAACCACTGTAAATAGAACAACATTACAAAGACAACACCTTTGTATAATGTAACCTCAGTGTGGACAGGTTTTCTCTGACCACTTCCCCCATTCTCGTTTCACCCTGCAGGCATACAGAGGATACTAACTGTATTGAAATTATCTCTCAGAACTGGTTTGTCTTTAAATTCTCATTATATGGTGCTGCTTCAATTCTAACCAGTAGAGGGTGCAACAATATTACAGTGGAAATTATACTTAGTGGCCACTTTATAAGGTACACTTTTAAAATCTAATGCAATCCAATACAACAGCTCAGCCATAAATTCGACAAAGATAGTAATGTTGAGTTTTGATTGACTCTGTCAGAAAGGTGTTCATCTTACTATACATTTATTATTGAGGTTGTAGTTTGTAGTGGTGTTGAACTGGACTGCATTATATATTGAGAGGTGTTTCTAATATTTTGTCCACTCCCATTTACAAACACGAAGGGGGAAGAATATTAGAAACACATCTCAATGTAATGCAGTCCAGTATAACACCACCACTAACTACAACCTCAGTAATAAACATACAGTTGAATTTACACCTCTCGGAAACTTTTAACAAAAAACTGGCCATTATAAGCTTCGTAAAGGTAGAATATGTGGCAGAGCTGTTGTACTGGATTGTATAGATGTACCTAATAAAGTGGCTAGGGAGTGTATGTAAATGGTGCACAGACTAAACAGCAATTATATATTCAGTACAGTAACTGACAATTTGGAGATAGGTCAGTTATTTACATTTCTGTCATGTTGCTTAGAGACTGCATCACTTTTGATTTAGCTTGCTGGGTGACAAGTGGACTTCTGACCACTCTACATTAACACAAGTAAAAACACACTAAGAGCTGGGTGTGAAACTGAGAAAAAAAACTGCACAAGATTTTTAAATTCACAACCTCCTCATGACCTTTATCCTCCTCTTCCAAATTCTGGATAAGAAAAAGGGGAAAAAATGTAATGCTTGTGCAGAATTTGACTTCCTGTCTTTTCCTTATGCAGGGCAGCTTAGTTTTAGCACTGAAGTCCCTACAGAGTGCTGGCTGAGGTATTAGAGGCAGGGGAGCATGAGTCAGCCTGTGGTCTGTTTGTGAGCAGTGACCTTTAAATCACATAGGTCCATTAGATGTTCATCCATGAATAAATAAGCCTCACTCAATAGGAATTCTGTTGGCATGGCAGCTGGGTGAAATAGGCCCAATGTTATCCAAGACTGGATTCCTAATATAGATATGGCATGTTGTGTTATTTAAATTTCAGTAAACATCCATTGTAGGGAGCACAGCGGGGGTGATTATGGAAATGTTATCAACATGATGTGAAGTGGAACTCCTTTGGGTGTAACATGGATTTTAGAGAAATATGACAAAGAAAGACCTTATTATATCCTCTGTTCTTAATTGCACTGCAGCATCTGCTGTGGTCGAGGCTGGTTAACCAAGAGACAGAGACAGTAGAAACGCAGGGAGTTGGGTTAATACAGCTGTACAAAGTACCATCAACCACGCTCACAGACACAAATGCACACCCACTACACATACACATGAGCACATCGTGATCGTCCCCAGGGAGTTCCGATTTTTTGACAAGAATGCAGTCGACAGGGTCACAACAGCCAGGGTGCAAACATTTTGTTCACAGTCTTTTATGCTGTTACATAAAAGACGGTGCATGCTCTGTTTCTTTAAGCGCTGCAGTGCCCTCCTGGCACCAGCCGCTGAGGATTAGTCATCGTGAGGTGGCAGAGAAGTGTCCACAGTCTGAGGTGGACTTTTCACGGGCCACTGCCTGGGTCTGTGGAGTTTTGGTATATCATGTCACCGCGTTTAGAAACTGTCTTCTAGTCACAACGGTACAAATCTCTGCACTGCTGAGGTATTAATCATATTGCGTAATGAAGCAAAACTGTAATCATAACTATAAATGATGTGAGTTAACATTTACTCATACTGTTCAGTTTTGTTATTTACAGGATTTGCATAAACCACAACAGCTCCCACTTAATTGTTTTGTTGTTTCTATCAGGGCAAAACTGGCTCATTCACGTTAATACCAACAAGGCCCAATGAGTTTTCATTATGCATGATAAGGATGAATGCACATTGATCTATGAACTAGCAGGAAGTCTTTGCTGTTTGCGTATTTCTTTTACCGTACAGCCTCGAACAGCGGGGCTCTGAACAGCCATCTGGTATACTGGAGGACAGGACAAGTAGGACAGTGTTCACACTATGTCACCTAAATCTACAGGGATGACTTTAACCCTCTCCGAGCCTTACTTTACGCTATGACCTTTACAGCTACGACTAAGACAGAATTTATTAAGGCGGCTGGTGGGAGCACTGCAGACTAAAAACAAGAATTGTGACATTTGTTTCATTTCACAATTCGTTGATTTTTACCCCCCGGTAATGAACATTCAGATTTGTTTTCGCCTTTTGCAAAGCAATTACAGGACGTTATACTAGGATACTAATTGCTCCAAACACACTGCACAATACTTGCACCGCATATTCCTCAGAGGATAAAATAGAACAATCAGTGATGTGGTGATCCTGCTGACATGATAAGTTGTCTGCTCTGTTTCCAGCAGCCCCGTCTCATCACTCACCCACACACACATGCTATAGGCAACCATAGGGCACACAAGGCACTAATGGAGGAAGTTGGCATTAGTGGTTTGCAGTGCAGTGCTTATTCTCCATTTGAACAAGCCCTCATAGTGTGAATAACCATTGATAAAGAACTCAGCCAATATGAAACAATCTCTACAGTTTGGATTAATATGAAAGGAAAGACAATATCAAGAGGGGCTGTAAACGTCAGCGATTTTGAGGTGTTTGAGTGATGAAATGCCTGGTGAAAAGTGTAGCGTCAGGATTTTATAGTAGCTCTATTTTTGCTGCCACTGATAACAGGCCAACTGTCACCTCTCTGAGCTCATAAAAGATACCTCAGTAGTAAATTCACTCTCCCTGTGGATTTGTTTTTTTTAATCTAAGAGTTTCGTTGTCTATTCTTCTGGGAGCAGGCCATACTTCTTTGTACTCATCCAACAGAATCACAGCCTCAAATTCAGATGCTATTTAACCAAACCTAAATGCTGTCTGTTGTCTATAGATAATGGTGTCTTGTGTCGAATCATCATGCCTATTGTGCATCATCAGCTTAATTCTGTGTTTATTACATGGTCTTAAGGCCAAATCTCTGCCATCGATTTTACCGCTGCACATTCATCACAGGTGTCAATACTCCTGCTTGTCCTCTTGCGGTCATGACATTTTGTGTATGTTTCTTTATCTAGGGATGGGAGATTAAAGGGAAATACGCAAAGAGAAGGGGTCAGGGGAGGAATACTCAATGAGATATCTGTCCTGGAACATTATAGTATGCTCACACCAGTGAACTGATTTTTTTAAGTTTTAGTGAACGTTGCATCAGCAGCATTTCTGCAAAGAGGACAGGTAGAGCTTTAGGTCAATGTGCTCTGTTGAGCCTGCGTGGTTACAGTTGCCCTGCGGCCTTCTCTTTCTCCTTATTCACGCACAGAAAAGCAGCAAGGAGTCAGTCAGGGGACTAGCTGAAGTATCCCTCCCTCCTCATTTGTCCATCTCTTTCCTATGGCAGCACTCTCACACCCAGAGGGGAGTAGGCAAAGGTGTCAGTACATTGACAGAGTTGGGACTGTACCATTAATAGCAGCAGGCAGAGGGGGGAGCTGAGAGAGAGGAAGTTGAATTGTGAGGCTCAGCTGCACAGAGACACCCCCCGAGACGCGATTCAGATTTTGCCCGCCGGTGTTCGTAAGCATGTTTAATTTGTGACCTGGCAACCCGACTCTCCTGAGGTTGGAGATAAGGGCTGGTGCTCCACTGATGGTGAATGGGATTCTCACAATATTATTGAATATATAAACAACACCACCATTCACAATTTGCTCTCGAGCTGAAGAATAACACTGCATCCCAATGAGCAATGTGGTGGGGAAACATGTTATCTCCCACCTGTTCCAATGCCAGATTTCACATCCAGAATAAAATCAATATTTGATGGTGCACTCTTGGATTATATTACTGCATATGGCTGCAATCAGTCTCGGGGTGCTGTCTGTCTCTTCTCTATTTACTGGGTCTTTAGCAGTCTGACTCCACAGAACTGAACCTCAGTAAACAGCCCAGTCTGACGGCTCATTACCCCTCTATTCTGTGCTCCAGTTTAACAACATGTGAAATATTAAGGCTGAATCCAGAGGCCCTTACTGCAGTTTCTCCCTCGACTGCTCTCTCTGCTGTGTGAGACGAATAAAAATAAAATCACCCAGCTCAAGGTCAATATGTTCAGGTCACAGCTGTAATGATGGAGAGCTGTGTTGATGTTGCACTGTGAGTGAAATCTCTCCTGTGGCACCATTTATCAGCTATGAAATGTGTCTCTTTTTGCCATCCACAGTGAGAATTAGGATCTGTGGTTATTCATGAGGCTTTAAGGTGAGTAATACTGCAGCAGATTTCTGGCTATGACGGGAGGCAGGACACTTTGTGTCTCCTGTTGCATAATTTAAAGGTGTGATAAACTACATGTTTACGAGTCTAGTCACACATCAGAAGCGATGAACCACAGGCAGGAAAACCAACCCCGTGATAAGTTGTGTTTTGTGGGGGGGATGTTGTACTTTACTTCAGTGGCTCATTCACAGCCGTACTGCAGAACGCCAGTAGGTGCTAGGAGGGGGGGGAATAGAAAAGAAAGAAAAATGCTCACAGGGTGAGTAACCATCATATGATCTGTGGTTGCCATGGCAACTGATCCCAGCAGTCAGCCCTTGGAAAGTGAGTCACATGAGTGAATTGAAGGAGACAGGAAGCATACTGTGCATACATGTTGTCTGTTGATGCAGTACTACTCGTGTGTGTGTGTGTGTGTGTGTGTGTGTGTGTGTGTGTGTGTTTTGGGGGTGTCTTGTGATGGAAGCAGAGAATTGCCCGGGGTTAGCAGCAGGGTTAGGATGTCCTCTATGTTTATTTATTTTTTGAACATTATTAAGCATAGAGGGGACCATGATGTACAGTAGGAACAGGAGCAATCACCCAACACCTTCACTGTGAAAATCTGACACTGACACATTGTGAAACTCACAAACTTTGGGCAAATATACTATGCTATTATGATGACAGTTATTGGTGGAAAAGCAAACTGTCACTCAGCGTCTGACACACTAGTAGCACATTCCATTTCTAAATACTCTAATCCCTCAAACAGTATCTGTGTCCTTGTTTGACTAATACCTTCTGATAGCCTCATTTTCATTCTCTAAGCTTGTTCTGGTGACAGAGGGAGGATGTTGCCATGAGCTGCTCTCTGATACACCCTCCCTGACGCCTCAAATTGAAGGGTACCCTGACTTGACAAAGCCATTCACCTTTGAGTTGTCTGAATAATGATCCACATCATTTGGGCAAACAATTACATGCAAAATAGCAAAAGTAAAAAAAAAAAAAGGTTATACAAACTTCTCTGTTGTCTATTTTGTGAAATTTAAAAGCCACACAGCGAGCCAGGAGAAGAAATATGGAGTGTGGAGCCATGGCAGACAGAGCCATGGGCAGAATAAATTGCTGGTGTCACAGAGAAAAATGACTGTGCCACAAATTATCTACACTTGAGAAACGTCCATTAGGAAGCTCTGCCTTTTCACACCTATTTTAGTCTACACTCACTACAACAGAAAAATCTGACATGTCTATTAGATATCAACATCAAGTGCTGCCTCTGTAATAGTAAACTGTGTCAAGGTAGCAAGGTGTAAAGCAATGTGGGGAAATGTGATGAACAATATAATAGTAAATAATAATCATTATGGTCAGTTTTCATTAGGGCTGCTGGGAAAGCATTTTGTCCAATCCAAACTTCATTTGTACAAGCAGCATAATTCAGTCTATTGGTTTGATGTACCTGATTGCATGCTACCTGTGTGATGCTCTTATTATCGTCCTGGGAACACTGCAGATGTTTTGTTGGATCAACTGCTGACGTGCGCACAAGCGGGTGAGTCAAACCTGCGTCAGACTTCGTCGTGACTTACCATAGTAATTTCTTCACCCTATGTGGAGCTGATTTATTCCACAACACAGCCATAACCACGTGGAAACCAGACGCGTGAGCAGGTTTTTTGCAGAGCTGCAGAACACCGTTAAAGCGCTGAAGCGAGATAAACAGTTGCAATAAAGCCATTACCTGCACGAGTTAATGTTATTATAGGAACCAAACTTGTGGCAGGCGTTGAGCTCCTGCGTCAGACTTTACGCACCATGCGCCCTGTGTGACTGGAAGCCCTGTGATTTCGCATCTCTGTGCGCGCAGAGATGTTGCCTGAATGAAGATACCGCACACTCACTTTGGATTCATACTGTCGCGCTGACTCGGACGTTATAACCCGTTCTGCACACGACATAAGGTAAGAATGACGTTCCTGTAACCATTTTCACCATTTGATCAATTTGCTTCTCTGTGACCAATAAATAGTTTCGTGTTGTCGTGGATAGCTCGTATAACGAGCGGTAGTTTCTACAACAAAAAAAAAAAAACCTCTTGAAATAACTTGATATAGACGAGCGTCAGCTTTCACCTCATCACCTGACAAACGGTGATTTCGCCGCAACATTGACGGTGAGCGTCGCTCATTAATCCTCCGTGTTTGACGATGCCGTGCCATGTGTGTCCAAATTTGTCTCGAAAATGACTCGCTGATCACCTGCTGACTTATACTGGTGTTATTTGCATCTCCGCATTGCTATTATTAGGTGATTCATTTGACCTTGACAAGGCATCAGAGGTTATATCCACGTAGAGAGTCAGTCCTCAAGCTGTGGTATATGGGCCTGTGTGTAGCGTGTCTGAAGGATGCCTGAACGTGGCCATGCAGGTGGTGTTTTGTACCTGTCAGAATCACTGTGTTGTTCAGGATCACATGGCAGTGGGAGACAAAGACATTCCTCATTACTGAATGGCATCTGCCCAACCTTATATTTTACAATGACACCATTTTCTATCCAGAAATGGCTTAACCGTCTGTGATGGCTGCCTGACTGACAATAACTGCAATAGATCCCACAACAGACTATCACCTCCAGCTTTGCCACAATCTATCGCCCCTCTCAGTCCTGTCACAGCAGCTCCATGTTATTTGCAGCCGTCCTTCAGACGATATCACGTCTGTCCGTTTGAGATGGTGAAAGGAGAGATAGGCGACCACTGATGGTGCAGGGATGGGATTTCAATTTTGCAGGAAGAGCCATTGCTTAGCAACCAGACTAGATAAAAGTGGAGCAGATCTTTGTGGGAGAAACAGAGAACCTGCACTGTTACATCATCAACACCACACTCTCTGTGGAGAATTAGGAATATATAGTTCCAGGAACCCACAGCAGAATCACACATCTGCCTCCCTGGAGTGTTATGCACATGATGGTTACAGGGGTGTGTTACCACCAGTCCTATTTCTTTGAAAAGTATATACAGCACCTTTTCCTTTGCATTGATGTTCTCACAACACTCCTAATTTCATGCATTTTATTCTCTTCAGTACACTTTTTCAGATTATCCTGGGGAAAAAACACTTCTCGCCACTGACTTTCCCTCAGATGGAGATTGATTACTGAGTCATAATCTGTAACAGTGTCTTTCACTGTGTGTGAAGTCCTGCTGTCTCTGTAATGTGCCATCTGTGTCAGCGCATACTGTGAAACTCTGAAAGTTGCTGATGTATTTCTGCATCAACATCGAAAACTTTCACTGCACATGATTAGAAAGCCAGAGTGAGAATCTTATCGGCCATTTGTGTTCAACAGGCCACCATAGTCCTAAACCATAAGTAGTAATTGGGACAGTGTGTTACTAACTATAACATTTCCATTCGCCAGAAAAGTAGAGCAAAACATTGTGAGAAACAGTCTCTCAAATCCCCAAAACTCTGCAGCGTGGCCGAAAAATCATTTTTGTTTGCAAACATGCACATCATTGCTTCACACCTCATTTAAAGAGTGTTTGACGATGATGACTCAGTATTGTGTAGTTGTAGACTGCTGTGGGAAAGGTCACTGCTGCTCTAGGATCTGTGTGGAGCTCTCAGCCTCGGAGCTGCTGCATGTCGTGACTGCAGGGGCTCATCGTCAATGTTGAAGAATGTGATGTGCGTGCTGCTGGTCCGGCCTCTGGGTGAGCTTAGAGTCCAGCCGGCTGGCAACCGTTGTTGAGGAGTCACTGTGAATGAAAGCCCAGCTCTGATTTCAGTCGGCTGTTTTCAAATTAGAGGCCTTGTCTCCAGATCAAACATCTCTTGCTTCTATTTTCTTCCCTCGAAGTCAGATCTCGTCCATCACACACAGCTAAACCCGAAATCTGTCTTCAAAGTCTGGTTTCTGTCGTTTTCTGCTCCTGTAGCTGCTTTTTTGGCATTTAACCAAGGTTGTTTGCATCATTCTATTGTTAAGCTGACCTTTAGTTAATTAGTTAATGTACAGTAAATGCTGTTTTCATGTAATTTTCAAACACCAGTCTTTGAGGGTCAAAGGTCTCGTCATTTTGTGTGTTTCATGCTTGCAGCTACAAATTTCCATTTTAATTTAAAAGAATTAGGTCACCAGTGTTTACAGGGTTTCGTTTTGTTTTATGGCAGAGATGGGCCACCTCGCCTAAAATAAAGACCACCACCACCAACATCATAAAAGAGTAGAGGTGCTATTTCACTCAGCAAATACCATATTTAAAGGGGGATTCCACTGATTTTACACATCAAAGCTTGGTTACAGGTGTACTACTGCGTATGTGAAAAAAGTTTTAAAGCCTTTTGTGGCTCCAGAGGGAGAATAAGTCCAATAAACTACCTCAAGTGATGTCACTTGAGTCAGCAGACAGAGGTTTGGGGTGGAGTTAGAAAGAAGTGAGCTCTGCTTGAGGCTACATTGGCTGCTACTAGCATAACGCACCCGAATCTCCGACTGAACTGTCGGTAGTGGAGTTGCATTGTGGGTAATGTAGACGCCAGGTTTTGACAAAGAAGAAGAATGCGTGAAATAAAAAAGACGATATCTCTGGTTCTGCTACATCGATTTTGATACGTTCCACTGTCTATCGTGAGTCTGACAATGTTATAGGAGTGTAATACTAAATCGGTGGAGTACTCTCTTAATCAGTGCGGCTATTGTTTGTCAGTCATCTACTAACTGAAGTGATCACAAGACGAGATGTGTCAGGGTCTGATGGGTGGCTTACCGCCTCTGCTAAAACAATAACTGTAAATTCCTAATTTTTGCAGCAGAATCAGACCTTCTATAATCTCTGACACAGTAGCTTTCATACTGTGCTGCAATCCCTCGAGGGAGGTGCTACACACAGGATTGTAAGATTATTAGTGGATTTTTAGCAAAGGGTCTCTGAAAAGGTAACACATTCCAGAGAACTTGGAGAGGCTAACTTTCCAGACAGGTTTTCTCATCAGGAAAAAAGGTAGTTAATTCAGGAGCACTGGACTACTGGACCATTTCATCACAGCCTCTGAAATCTTAAAACAAACTGCAGGCAAGACCTTGAAGCTGTGTGATGAGAAAAAAAAATACAGACACTAACAGCTGATTAAACCTGTGCTTAGAAGCTTTATTTTTATTGCGCTGCGTTCCCCTGAGACCAGCAGCCACACAGACAAGACTGCTCACTGCTGTTCATGCTATTCACATGACTCAACTTTAGTATAAAGGGGCTCTGCTGTGAAATGGATTGTAATTCAATCTTTGTGTCTCATTCATCATAATGAAGTGGATTACTGAAATACCTCACTTACGGCTCTAAAGTGCTGCAGTTTTACTGCCATTTAAAATACTCTACACAATACTATGTGCTAACTAGCAAACAGGAACAGCAGTGCACATGACTCTGAACCAAAATGGTTAAAGTCACTTGTCACAAGTCCGGCTCCTGAACTGTTTTCCTGTGATGTTGTGTAGGGCTGCAACTAAAGATTATTTTCATTATCGCTTAATCTGATTATTTTCTCGATTCATTAATTAATGTCCAACCAGCAGTTCAAACCACAAAAATGTTTTTGTTTAATATCATAGAAGAGTTTGAAAATCAGCAAATATTCACATTTGAGAAGCTGGAACCAGAGAATCTTTGGTATTTTAACTAAAGAAAAAAGACAAATGATCTGTATGAAATAAGCTGTATGACTTATTTTTGACTGTCTTCCAAGACATAGAGCCAGTTCAAGGTTCATCAAAAACAATTAGCATGTTGATTAATTTAACGTGACCTGCCTTCAGTGCTAAAACTGGAATAGCAACTGACTAATCTTTCAAACTTCACTTAGTTTAAAGTTTTCAATGTTGTTAGTTTCCAAAGGGACAAACTCACCAAATCCAGATGATGAGAGAGGAACAGTTACAGAAATTCTTGGGTCTTTATATGAGAAAAAGTACTTAAGTTATTCCTAAGCACATTTCCTGTCTCCAACCCTTTCTCTTCACAGATTTAAGAAAAAAAGCACAACTTTCTTTCCCTGCTTCCTCCTGATCTGCCTCCAGTCAGTCACCTCAGGCTCTCCTCCTTGCCTCCACCACCCTCAACCTGAAGGAGCTCCTGTGTTGCAGCCATGCCAAAGAACACCAAGGTGACCCAGCGGGAGCACAGCAATGAGCCGGTCACTGAGTCGGTGGCTGACCTGCTGTCCCTGGAGCACCCCATGGACTATAAGAGCAGTCAGATGAGTATGGGTCTGAGTCCTGGCTCTACTGCTCCAGTAAAGGCCCTGCTACCCTCCCCTGACCCAGACGCTGAGGACGGCCGACCGGCCTGGAACAACAAGCTGGAGTACATCCTGGCCCAGGTGGGCTTCTCTGTGGGCCTGGGTAACGTCTGGAGGTTCCCCTACCTGTGCCAGAAGAACGGTGGAGGTAAGCGGATGGATGTCTGTACATGATTTTCGGGCATTTTAACAGTTCAGTGTCTGAATCACAGAAACCTGAGGTTTTGTGTAGCCCAATGTGCAAAGCGTAGTAACACTTCCCGGGTTTGGAAGTCGGTTCCTAATTGGGCCACCCATGGTGAACATGTGTCCCCTCAGGGTGCTGAGTAATTGTTAACAATGAGAAATGTTGTGCTGAGTCAATGCTGTTAATGTGTATTTTTTTTATTAGTTCTGTTAAATCCTCAATGAAAAAGCTGCCAGATGGGAGTAGTTAACTTAATAGCACGTAACAATTTTGATTTTATCCTTTTGTTTGAGCATGGGATTTGCATTTTCCTGTCTATGGTCTTGTCCAGGATTCTGTTCTGTGCCTGGCAACTATTTGCTGAGACATGATTTGATTGCGAATGCCCACTGGTCTCTGTGATTGGCGTGAAATTTAATGCTGTATTGCTCTATCTCATAAAACGTTCATTTGCATCACATTACAGAAAGAAATACTTCAACAGCTTCAACTAATTCTGCTCTTATTTCCTCTACCAGATAAAGTCGATGAGTGCTGTTCTGTATTTTCTGTCTGTTGTTGTACCTGACACACACACACACACACAGCACTAACCTAATTACTCTTCTCAGCATGGAAATATTTCACCCAAGGACAAACCAGTGTGGTGACAGTTTCAACCACCTGAAATTGTGCACTTGTCAAAACTGCCACAGCATCTCAACACCGCACAGACAGACTTTCAACATTATTCGGAACCATTAACCGTCTGCTTTTTAGACAGTCAGAGGTGCAGTGAGAAGATGTTACTGCTGATGTAAAATGCTTACACACTGCAAAATGGCTTTTCTAAAATCATCTAGGATGTGATGAAGAAAATCTCTTATAAAGGAATAGTTTGACATTTTAGGAAATACGGTTATTCACTTTCTTGGCAAGAGTCAGATGAGAAGATTGATACCACTCTCTTGTCTGTACTGTACATGTGAAGCTACAGCCAGCTGCCAGTTAGCTTAGCTTAGCACAAAGACTGGAAACAGGGGGAAACATCTAGCCTGACCACAGCTTGACGTTTTTAGCTTTGTTTTTTGTACCACTTAAACAAACAAGATATAACATGTTAGTTGTTGAGCTTTAGGGATGCTGGTAGATGGATTTTGTTAGCTTTGGACAGAGCCAAACTAGCTTTTCCCCCTGTTTCCAGACTATGTGCTGAGCTAAGCTAACTGGCTGCTTGTGAAAGCTTCATATCCGCCATATAGACATGAGAGTGGTATCAGTCGTCTCATCTAACTCTCGGCAAGAAAGTAAATAAGCTTATTTCCTAAAATGTCAAACTATTCCTTTAATCAAAATTGAGGAAGATGGAGGCAGAGACTAGATGCTATGTGTACACAAAGGGAATGATATTGACTTTTGATGGAATCGTATGGTGATTATATGATCATATCATGTTATCATTTTACAAAATTCTGTTGTCCAAATTAGTGATTCCAAGCAGATTGCAATTAAAAGCAAAACAGTTAATTGCATGTATTGTAATTTTGCATCCATTGGCCAAGTTGTCTAATTTTGATTTCAGTATAATTTTCAGTACATATCATGGCCTCTGCTGCACCTTTGTCGCCATGCTCATATTGAAGTCCCGCTCAGTTTGCCTGCTGACGGGGCTGCTGCCTCCTCCTCTTTGATAAATGGCGTCCTGTCAACCAATTAACCAGCTAATCGTGCAAGTCAGAGGGGAACTCAGATCGACATTTCTCAGACTTTGTGAACTTGTGCTGTCAGCAGCTACAGGATGAGATCATTTCTCCTCAGCAAGATGAGGGAACATTAAGAGGTCTAGTGTAATGCTGTGAGATCCTCCAGTTTAGTCTTTATTTGCTTCATTTGCAGGTTTCTCAGCCTTATCTCTTTGGCATTACTGGTTTTATGATGAGACGAGAGAGGGTGGTGATGACTAAGATGGAGGAAGTGGAAGAGTAAACACTGATTTCCTGGGCTTTCAGACATTGTTGGTTCTACCTTGTGTGGGAGGTGTGTGTAAAGAGGCTATCTGAAACGCATGATATAACAAAGTGTGTGTGCGTGCAGTAATGAGTGTGCATCCCCTGCCGAATTTGGACTCAGTGGGCGGTGTTGCATTGTCTTGTCTGAGCTTGTCCCAGAGATGAGGACAAACTCTGTCCCTTGTCCATCCTTATCCATTACTTCTTCCTTTTCTCTCTCTCACCTTTTCTAGTCAAACAAAGGTTTATGTTATTACCTTTCATTACAAAGGCTCATCTCAAAAGAAAATGAACAACAGTCAATCACAAAACAAACTAAAGTTATATAGCCCACAACAAAATTAAACTTATGGAAACAAACTTATGTGTTGACAGGCTTTCTTACCTCTCCTATCTAGCCAAGTCTGCCTCAGTGAAGCAGCGGCAGCCAAAATAAATTATTATAAATTATTGTCTTGATCTTGATTAAATAATAAAAGTTATTCATTTGTCTTAATTACAACTAAAACCACAAGTGGCTTCTAGTGGCTTTAATGTTCTGTACGAGGCTGAGAAGGCAAAGTGATGAAGGCATTGGCATTGTGAGGAGGCCCAAGAGGAACGGGTTTATCCTCTGAGGAGCATAAACACACACAGCATATTTAATTTAAATCTGGCCATTAATATTCATTGACCAGTAGATGGGGGTGCCAAAGATTATTTAGACTTTTCTTTATACCACGATGACCCCTCGAGGAGGTATATGGACATAGTTACACTTAAAAAACAAAACAAACAGAAACACAGTAAGTGGACTGCGACACATATTGCTGATTAATGGGCAAATACAATACAATAAAGATGAAAATGGTAAGTAAATCACACTGGTAAATATTCAGTAGTTCCTTATAAGTAGCCATTATTATTTTAATTAACTTAGTGTGATTAGTTAACTCTTTGATGTTTGATTTGTGTTGATTTTGTTTTATGATTTAACAATGCTTGCATTAATCCAATATTATCCTTTCACTAATGTGGTTCTCTCATCATCAAAGTCAGGACAAACTAATATATAATGATACTCGTCCCCTTGATCTCCTGTCAAACATAAAGTACACAATCTTAGGGCACAGTCACGTAAATATCTCTTCTCAGAAATTGACAGATTATGACTACCACACCTGAGTGTGTACAGATTTGCTCCGTACACAAGGCTGAGCAAAACAAACTGACAAGTCAGACAATCAGTCAGTCTTAAACAGCCCGTTGCTGCTACACTGCAGATTATCATAGACCTCATTGTGCCAGTCATGAAGATCTATATCCTTGAGTCTGAGGTTAACATGAAATTTAATGTATTATGGATTTATATCGCTATGATTGTGCCATAAATATGATAACCTACTTTGGTCAAGAATATGTCTTTAACCTTAGAAATCCAGAAAGGCAGAAGAAAGGTCAAGGTGTCATTAAAGTTAACAGGAATCATCCTCTGGGTGACCATGTATGTTAAAGTGCTTGATGGACTGACCAATCAATTTCACCATCCTCTTGCTAGTGGGGCAGAACACTTGGGTGGGGTAATTTATATATGGATTATCCGCCAGTGTGGCTAAAGTGCAATATCTGTAAGGAACAACAATAAGATAGGTAAACTGTCAGGGTAACTGCCTATTTTCTCAGTAACACGTTTTGTTTTCCTCTGTTCTGTGTGTCTGTTGCTCAGAATAGACATCAAAGATCAGTGAGGAGGCAGCAACACAGGAGTCACTTCTAACGGTCCAGAAAATAATACCACTGTGCAACATGACACTGTGTCCCTGTCTTTGTTTCCTTTGTCTGCTGTTAGCTCTAATAGCCACTCACAACGTGATCAGTATTTTTGATCAAGTCAAACGTCACAGTGGTTTGTTTTTAGTCTGGGAACAGGCTGCTCCTTCCAGCTGTCCATCAGTATGAGCCCATCCTCTCTGGCTGTGGATGGTTTTGTCACCATGGTGCCCCTTCATGTCTTGACGTAAGCAGGACTGGACGTGACTTGTTGTCTTTGAGTGCCTTCTGCCCTCTCTCCATTGTCCCTTCTGCGAAAGAAGATGGTCATATCTGACAAAGTGGTGAATGGAAGTTGACGATGAAGAGGAAGAGAGGAGGAGAGAGAAAGTGTGAGAGGGAAAAGAGGAAGAGAAGGGGAATTAGAGTGGTAGAGGATAAAGAGAACAGACTCCAAAAATAGAACCTGACAGAGAGAATTTAACAACGTCCCTTCTGATGTTTTACAATGAGCTTTTGTTATTCACTATACATGGATTTCAAACACAGAGCAAAGAAACATTCAGATAATCCAAAGTAGCTGCACACTCTGCAGAAAATGCCTCTTTCCTCTGTCCCTCCCCTGTCTCAGGTGCATACCTGGTGCCCTACTTTATTCTCCTGCTCCTCATCGGCATCCCCTTGTTCTTCCTGGAGCTGGCGGTGGGTCAGAGGATCAGGCGTGGCAGCATTGGGGTGTGGAACTACGTCTATCCACAGCTGGGAGGCATCGGGGTTTCCAGTCTGATGGTAAGTGCCAACATGAACTCATTAACCAGTTAACTCATCATACTGGTTGCACTTTACAATATGGCATAGAGTTGCGAAGTGGGAGTACAATAATATCCTCAGTGTTGCTCAACATAGAAACACAGGACTCCCTCCGATAATGTAAGATCATATAGTTTTACGTTAGGACCACCACTTTCAATTATTTCAACTTTCTTTCTGAGAAATCATGTTTTATCTGTCATTTTGGCATGGCATACGGCTCAAAATACTACAATACCCATGAGCCTCAGCCAACGTTGCCATGGAGAAGAATCCAGTCAGAAGCGTGAATCAGAGCAGTTGCCAATTCAAAGCGCTTTATTGTTGCGGTTGTTAACAAAATGTGGCGCCATAGTTTTTGAATTCAGCCAAAGTTGACCCCAAAATTAAAAGTGAATGGATTTAAGGTGCAGGTTATAAAATTAGTTTTTTTTTTTAACAGCATAATCTTAAACTTCTACCCACTGTTAGCGGCACACCTGACAGAATTTTAAGCTCTGTGATTGGATCTTTCTTGCTGAAATGCACCTTGGGAGTTGTAGATAACTTCTCCCTCAAAATGTTTATGTACACAAGCTTGTAACTTTTACTTTTTATCAAAGAGACAGATATTTTCTAACGCAGTTGTTAATAATTTGGACTGATTATTTACCAGGAGAGTTTCATGTCCGTCCAAGCGGTAGAAGAGCCCCAACTGTGAGTCACATTACATGAATGGGACTTTTACTTCTGGAGCCATGGACGGCCAAAATAGCTCCCCCCACTTCACAACTCTATCATAAAGGGTTTACATGTTGTCACTAATGTCTTGATTAATGGCTGTAGCTCTTTGTCTACAGCCATGCTAGCAACCCAGCGAGGCTGGGACCAAAGGCACCAAAGTATTTGATACATTGAAATTTTGAACTGAAGATGGCTAGTGGAAAAGTCAGAGCTTACCGAAAGTCATAAGGATTCTTCCTATGGGGAACATGAATGTCTGTACAAAATCAAGTATCATTTATCATTTATTAATGATGTGCAGGTCAGTAATAAGACACATACCCAAAATCTTATCGCTGAATATCAAACACTAAAACCTCTTTAGGCTTAAATGATGGCTGTAAGATGGTTGTAGTTTTATTCACAAGGTCAGCATGAAATCATGTCAATTACAATGTAATCCAGTGGTTTTCACAGTGGAAAACATCCAGTGCTGAGGTGGATTTTGCTGCAGGAGTGGTTTGAGAAGTTTCTGTGGGCATTTTGATACTTTTTCCTCATGAAAACTGTGTGACATGAATTCAAGCTGACCACAGTCTGTCTCTCCACTCCCCTGTCTCTTTAATGTATCCATAAAGGAACCTGTCCCATTAAACTGTTTGAGTGCCTACCTTATGCAGGAAGTCTGATTTATTATTGACCTGCTAATATTTGATGTCTTATTATTAGTGGAAAAACCTACGACATTTTCCACTTTACAGTCACAGACTTTAAAACAATGAATGAAGCCACAATTACAGAAGATACACACCAACCAAAGGGCCCTTTTGTGGGCTCACAAACACAAAAGGCCTTTTTATTCATTTTTAATGGCTTATCACTGATCTGTTGAGCATTAATAAATGATTGATTAGCTATCAATATAACCTATTGGTGACAATTTATGATCCCCTTTATAAAATGCCATACACATTAACATAGTACCATAAGTTTTGCATCTATGATGGTAATTTTCTCACTTTCACTTCTCAACTCAGAGTTAGACATGTTATGTGCACTGCAGAGACAATAAACTTGCTGTAGAGCTCAGTTTACTGGACTCCCTCTGCCTGCTCACATTACTTCCTCTTGCTGTTTTACAGCAAGCGGCATGCAAAGCCCAGCACCGATCACCATCATAATCTGTCCCCATCATTTGCAGGAGTGGTGACCCACCATGTCCCCGTCCCATCAGTGTCATCAGCCTAAAACGTAGTCAGTCAGCGGCTGGGTCGGTCAGTCAGTGATCTACTGCGTCAGTCTTTCTGATAGTGATTTCATCAATCTAGTGCAAAAGAGGGGAGGGAGAGGCCTGGCCTGGGGCAGTGAGGCGTGTGGCAGCTCGGATGTGGCAGAGGGAGATTCAGCAGCTATAAATACCTTCTCATAGAGGACCCCAGCCTTGGCTGTTGAGAGCAAACAGCTCAATAATTCATACACACTCCGACTTAAGCTGTGTCTCTGCCCTGACTCAAGAAAAGGCGTTCAACCTTAACAAACTGCATGCTGCTTGTCCCCTGTGCTGTTTGTGCTTGTATATTTGTGTGGTGAGACAGTGATTGTTTTAGGAGAGATAAATATTGCTGTTTTCTCTCATTTCCCCTCAGGTTTGCGGTTTTGTGGGCCTCTATTATAATGTGATTATCGGCTGGAGCATCTTCTATTTCTTCCAGTCTTTCCAGTATCCACTGCCTTGGGCTGAATGCCCCATCCAGAGAAATGGAACCCAAGCCAGTGAGTGCACAACACAATGCACTGCACAACACAGCTGAAAGTGTAATAGAGATGGACGGCTAAAAACAAGTGCCTATACAAAACAGCTTTTTATTGTAAAAACACCACGTAGAGGAAAAATGAATACTGCAGACTTCTGCAAGACAATTACATATTCAGCAAGTATCTCTGCAGATGCAGACACACTGGCTGCCCAGTGCTATGCAGGATGGTGCTTAAAGCTGCAGAACGTGTCTTTGCATTGAACAGCTTGTCTTACTGTGGCTCTGCAGTCAAGCAGCAGTGTCTCTGCAGGCTAACAGGAAAGTGTTTGTGCCGTCTCTAGAGCCGAGATTGCCCTGCACTTCATCCTACAGAGCAGCTCTGTTGGCGAGGCCTGTCAGATGGTATGACCCGGCCGACAGTGTCAATACCTCGAATGGCTGGCAGCTGGTAGCCTGTGGTGGAGGCACATGCAGGTTTTGGCAGAGTAAAGGGCATGAGCTTTCATTAGCATTCGAGGGCAGGATGTCGACTCTGCTTATGATTATGAATGCAGCGGGGATGCTGTGGAGCGTCCAATAGGATTTAGTTAAGCTATGTGCAGAGGTGGAAAGTACAGTAACTAAGTACAATTATGAAGTACTGCTTGTACCACTACATTTATCTGACAGTTACAGGTACTTGTTACTTTGCAGATTAAAGGTACCCTGTGGAGTTTTTGAGTAGTAGCGCTATGGAGCGATGTTTTACTGAGTGGATCCCCACTGGTTTGCTTGTCTTGTGCACGCGCACAAAGAAGCACATGCACCCAGGTGACACAATACACATTACTGTAAATGGTTTCACACTATTCCACTGAACAACAGGTGGCAGTAATGCGCCAAGAAACACAGCAATGCACCAGCAAATGCTGTGAAGAAGAAGACTGTAAGCTAGCAAACATGGCTGTAAACAAATGTTTAAAAAATCGGCTTAGCAAATGTTTTATGAGGAAGGAAATGCCCTCAACACTGAATGTAAACTGAAGAACACTCCACAGGGCATCTTAAAGATTTTACATTCAAAACATTCACTCAAAAGTCATTTTTGTCAATTATTGAGTCTGAAAAGTGGAAAAATCTGACAGTGCAGTGAGATGATTTCAGCTCTTCTCCAAAACAAATTAATTAGAAATGAGTGTCAGTATCTTGAAATAAGAGAGTCAAGAAAATGACACTTGGTTTTGGAAAAGTCTTGGAACTAGTTTTTTTGAAACTCACTGCATTGGCATATTTTTTCTCTTGTTTCAAGAAAATGGGGCTTTTATGACTCAATAATAGGTAAAAATGACTTGTTAGGATTAAGGTTTTTGCAGTGTATGATGAAAATATGAGCCATTGTTATAGTATAATTAGCTAAACCATGACTTTTTAAGAGGAACCTTTCTGCATAATGTTTACCTTACTTTTAATACGTTCAAGTACATTTTGCTGCTCATACTTTTGTACTTTTAGAGTACTTTCAAAAGTCAGCACTGTTTATGCCATTTCCCTCCCTTTCCTCGTTACTGTTGTAGTCGTGGTGCCGGAGTGTGAGAAGAGCTCGGCCACCACTTACTTCTGGTACCGCCAGACTCTCAACATCACCAGCTCCATCGACGACACAGGTGGCCTGAACTGGAAGATGACCCTGTCCCTGCTGGTGGCTTGGATCTTGGTCTGCCTGGCTGTCGTCAAGGGCATCCAGTCCTCTGGGAAGGTACGGGGTCTCCATCACAGCAGGGGCTGAGCCTGCAAACTATAGAGATTACCACACCATAGACTCCCGTGTAAAGACGCACACAATAAATCGTTTTAACAAAAGCTTTAAAGTTCTATTTTTAATCGATGATTCATCCATCAGTGAGTGTTTTACTCACTTTTCTAATGCTTTTCAGTCAAAGGTAAGTAGCTAAAGCCTGTCATCAGCACTAGTCTATTTTTGGATCTCATCTATGTTATGGAAGAGAGACACATGCAACATTAATAAGCTTAAACTGAGCCAAGCAAAGACCGGTTCAGGATGCAGATGGAAAATGCTCTGTTTGGCAACAACTGCAACAACATCCTGTAATCTCGATCCAGAGAGTGAGTCATATGCCACAGCGCAACATCCAGCCCACATTTTCAATAGGAAAATACATGGATCGCCAAGGTCTGACATGGTTTTTTAAACACTAAACTTAGTAATCCAATTATCATAGTCAGTACTGCAATGATTCCCCGAAATGCTGTAGGAAGGATTTTTGACTCATCTCTCCAAACCTCAAGGAGTCCTCTCCACATTTGGTAAGATTTCACAAATTCAGTGCCAAGCAAACACAAAGCAGTTTTGGGATTGATTCATTTTGTGTGTGTGTGTGTGTGTGTGTGTGTATGTGTGTGTGTGATGGTTGCAGTTTGGTCCTCCACCATGTGTGAGGCCTCAGAAAAGCGTATCCATGGCAACACTGTGTAATGTACTTGACTTTCTCTCTCTCTCTTAGGTGATGTACTTCAGCTCTCTCTTCCCGTATGTAGTGCTTTTCTGTTTCCTGGTGCGAGGCTTGCTGCTGAAGGGAGCAGTGGACGGCATCGCTCACATGTTCACCCCTAAGGTGAGAGAAAAACAGTGGTGATTTTTACCAAAAAAGAGGCAACCAGAAAACATGGTTGGATTGGGGAACATTTTCACAGTAAAAGTAATGTTATTGTGGTGTGCTGGAGGGGAAAATGTAGTCTTAAGCTTGTCCTGGTCCTGATCACTCATTCACGGACTGTTACCCAAACAGATATGTAACATAAGTGACACTTTGTCTATGCAAGATGTTCAGCCATGAGTGGTTGATGGTTTTAGCTGCTTTACCACCAAGGACATTCAGATCCACTCATACAAAAATATCATTAATATCCACATGGTGTCATGTGTTGGATTGATGTCACCCTCTAGTGGTGAATATATATAATTACATTGAAAAATGGACAGAATAGCATCAGTACACACTGTGAAAAAAATTGCAATAACTTTATTATCTGCAGTGTGAATTATTTTGTAGCTGGGCTATCTGCTGACATCAAATGTCAAAAGAGAGTAATAAACAAGAGAAAGCGCTCCGATGAAGCTGAAGGTTCACTGCATAGTGCAGTATAGTGCAACAGGAGTAAACACATGGATTTCTCTGTTACTATTGCATTAGGAATAATTAAAACTACAAAGATAGCTTATATTAGAGATAAGATAAGACATATTGTTTGTAGAAGTTACACTTTTTACTGAATATTTATTTTTTCCAGTTCCTATTTCAAACACATGTCGACTGACCAACTATTGTTCAAACCCACAGAGCTTTGTTTTTAATCCTGTTCCAAATCCCAAAGTTTCCAAATTTGCTGAATTACAGGGGGGGGGTGACATATAAAATAATGTACAAAACATCTTTTTCAATTTGTTGTATCAGGACAGCTGTGAAAAAATGGTGTCATCAGTTTGAATATTTCTCTCTGGGTGACAATAGCTTCACTCAAGCATGAAAGGAGGCAGATATAGAATATATATGAAATATTGTCATGGTTTTTAAGAGGATAAATGACAATATATATGACCTAATCTGTCACTAATCTTTGACATGTTTTCCCTTTCTTCTCTCTAGCTGGAAAAGATGTTGGAGCCGCAGGTGTGGAGAGAAGCAGCCACGCAGGTCTTCTTTGCTCTCGGTCTGGGCTTTGGAGGCGTCATCGCTTTCTCCAGCTACAACAAGCGAGACAACAACTGCCACTTTGATGCAGCGCTGGTCTCCACCATCAACTTTGTTACCTCCATCCTGGCCACTTTAGTTGTGTTTGCTGTCCTGGGGTTCAAGGCGAACATCATGAACGAGAAGTGTGTTGTCGAGTGAGTTTGTCATACTGTGGCAAATGCCACCTCACCAGTCTCGCTTTGGCTGCCGTTTTTACTGTAACCTTTACTCACTGACACATCTCTCTTCTGCACATCTTCAATTTTCCATGTGCAGCAATGCAGAGAAGATCCTGGGCTTCCTAAACACAGGTGTGCTGAGCAGAGAGCTCATCCCTCCTCACATCAACTTCTCCCACCTGACCACCGAGGACTACGCAGAGATGTATAGCGTCATTAAGACGGTGAAGGAGGACAGCTTCGGCCAGCTGGGCCTGGACGCCTGTGTGCTGGAGGACGAACTCAACAAGGTCAGAGGGGGGAGAGTGAAGCTGAAATGAGAATGTGATTGTTGAGTATTTCTGAATAATCAGAAGTGTGTTCAGCTTTCAAGATGTAGTTTATGTTTAAGTAAGGATAGACAACAAGTTTCCCTAATATATAAAAAATAACAGAGAAAGGGGATGATGCTAAGCAAAGTAGCGTTTCCTCTAGAGCTGCAATGATTAGTCGGTTAGTCAATCAATAAATCAATTTACAATCTAATAACTGTTTCAGTCATTTATTTAAAGCAGGTCATATTTGGTCAGATAAAACAAGCAACAATCACTTTGGAACATAGACTGTATGCTTTGGACTCTGGGAAATTACAATGACCATATTTCACTACTTTTGTAAATTTTTTATATAATGAAAGATTAATTGATTAATTGATAAAATAACTGGAAGACAAATCAATACAGCAGGACATTTCTTAGTGTATTATTGCACCTATTCCAGAAGCTGTGTTCAGATCATCATCCATTTGTTTGGCTTTTTTAAATAGTTACTTTAACCACTTTAAGATTAAATTACTTTCACCAGAAGCATAAAGCAAATGCACTGTTGTTATGGTTAGCTGCAGTTTACAGTAATATCCCTTGAACATTGATTTAGAGTGGTGGTTAAATTGTTGACCAGAACTAAGTTTGAGGCGTCCTGCCATCCAATTAGAAATAAGTATTTTCCTTGGCCGTGGTATAAAGCCTTGTAATGCTTGCCTGTAAGTTTGCTCATTGCGGTCTGAAAAAATTCAACAGGCAATAGATAGATTTAAGAGCCTCATCAGTGAGTAGAAAACTAAAACTACTTTGCAGGCGATGGGGTCAAGATATACCCAGTCATTTCCACAAATCATATTTTCCTTTTTCCAAACACAGTGATACTGTTTGTTGTCATAATTTAAACCACTCCCCATAGTTCAATAAATAGGGTTAGGGTTAGTCAACAGTGGATGTTTTCCAAACTAATACCTAGATAATAATCCCAGTTTTAATAATAATATAAAAAAACTTGTCCATTTCTGTTTAGCCTTTAGTGTTGTTAATGCTTTTCAGAGAACTTCTTACTCCAAAGATCATTTAGAGGTCACAGGAAATTGTCATTCATACTTCTTGGTTTTTTTGCCTGTTACGTTGGTGATGTTGGAATTTTAAGCATAAGCTACAGTTCTAACCCACTCATTTACAGTGTCTCTGGGTGAGTGCATCACCTTAAATGGCTGCACTATAATTAATTAACCTTGAAATGGAAGTTAAGTGGGTGATTGTCCACATGGGATCATTCATTTCCAAGCAGCACAGTAGCCACCTTTGACCAGTGTAACCCTCCACGTCTTTGTCTCCGTCCTCCAGGCGGTTCAGGGCACTGGCCTGGCGTTCATCGCCTTCACAGAGGCCATGACACATTTCCCTGCCAGTCCCTTCTGGTCTGTCATGTTCTTCTTCATGCTGATCAACTTGGGTCTGGGAAGCATGATCGGCACCATGACCGGCATCACCACACCCATACTGGATGCTTTCAAGATCCGCAAAGAGATCCTGTGTGGTGAGCTAACTGTCTTAATTCTGGTTATCAAACTCAAATCTCTTGTACGTGATGAAGTTAGAGTATTTGTTGTTCTTACTGGACGTGTGTTCTCCTCTTTCTCAGTGGTTTGCTGTATCATAGCCTTCCTGTTAGGCCTGCTGTTTGTGCAGCGTTCAGGAAACTACTTTGTCACCATGTTTGACGACTACTCAGCTGGTTTGCCTCTCACTGTGGTGGTGATCCTGGAGAACATCTCTGTAGCCTGGATCTATGGCACTAAGAGGTAACTCTACTGGATATGTAGACTGAAGCCATATTTTGGTTTTTGTTCAAATACCTGAAAAAACAATGACATTTCCATCAGCCTCAGCTGTACTCTGTGTTTAGTGCTAATTAGCAAATGTTAGCATTGTTCAGCAATACAGAGCAGCTAACACGCTAAACTAAAATGGTGAACAGTGTAAACATTTCCTGCTAGATATCAGCATGTTAACTTGTCATTGTGAGCCTGTTAGCATTCTGACATTAGCATTTAGCTCAAAGCAAAGCTGTGCCTAAGTGCAGCCCCACCGCTAGCATGGCTGTAGACTCTGTGTCCGAAATCACACTAGCACACGATATTTACTGTCCACCATTTTATTTGAGTGTCTGAATGCTGAGTGCAAATTTATGCTCCACATATACAGTGCACTCAAAAATTCCCACAATGGAACACAAAAGTCCACGGCATGTACACTACTTTCTGCTATCAATCCCACAATGCAATGCTTCACATTTTATAGATGTGACACTCACCTGTGAGTGCTGATTCAAGTGTCCAAAATGTCAATTTACTGCTCACCACAGAGTAAACTATACAGTGTCTATTTTATAGGCAGTAGTAAGTGAGTGAACAGGGAGGTTATTTTGGACACGGCCCGGACAGATTACAACAAACAATAGAGCTTTTTTACAGCAGACATTTTGACTTGTCATAAAATGAAAAGCACAGCTGTAATTAATAACTGTAATGATTGTTGCAGTCCATTTAATGGAATTCCTTCCCACTCTTTCTTTCTTTCTTTCTTTCTTTCTTTCTTTCTTTCCCTTCCTCACAGGTTCATGCAGGACCTGGAGGACATGCTTGGTTTCAGGCCGTATACCTTCTATTACTACATGTGGAGGTATGTGTCACCAGCTGTCCTGGTGGTGCTTATCGTCGCCACTGTCATCGAGATGGCCATCAGTCCTGCAGGATACAACGCCTGGGTGGAGGCTGAGGTCAGTGTTCAGTTTCTCTTGTGTGTTTACAGAAAGAAAGAAAGACAGTGGGAAAGGAGAAACAAAGAGTGACAGCACTACCAGACTTGCATGATTATTCCATAAATGCCCTTTTCCACTTTCCCCTCTTTTTATACCTCTATGTCTTTGTCTTCATCGTCTTCCCTCTGCACTCTTTCTTTGCCAGGGCGCAGAGAGTTTCCATAGCTACCCTCCCTGGGCTTTAGCCATGGCCTACTCCCTCATTGTGGTGGCCATGCTGCCTTTACCCATCATCTTCATTGCCCGCCACTTCAACCTGATCTCAGACGGCTCCAACAAGCTGTCCGTCTCCTACCGTAAAGGCATGATGAAGGACATCTCCAACCTCGAAGAGCAGGATGAGCAGCGCTTCATCCTCAGCAAGAACCCCAGCGAGGCTCCTTCCCCGATGCCCGCCCACCGCGCTTACCTGGGCCCCGGCGGCACCCAGGAGATGACCAACACCAACTATGGCACCAGCACCAAGACGGGCTACCAGAACATCGGCTCGCCCGAGTCTGAGCTATGATCCACTGAGCTCATAGATCCTCCCGTCCACTAAACCCCAGCCCTGCTTGGAGAGAGGGAGACAGAGTAAGAAAGGGAGGAACAGAGGATGTCAAGAAGGAGAGAAAATCCACTGCCGGTTGTTGCAGCGTTCATCACACCTTAACCCCCAGAGCTGAATCCCTCTATCCCTTCTTTTCTGCTCCATCGCTACTGACCTGTGGTTCTCCCCTTCTTCCCCGCCATTGGATCCGTGCTGCTAACTGCCTGTCAATCCAAGCTGTAATGGCGGGATCATGGGAATGTGAGTCCCACCAGATATGACGACCTTTTCCATCTGTCAACATATTACAGGGGCAGAGAGAGAGGGACAGAGACAGGATCAGAGTGAGGAGTGAAGCTTAGAAAGGTCCACTGAGGGCTTAGATACAGGCTTTGTTTTGTAATGAACCCTGGCCGAGGTTAAGGTGTGTGCAATGCTAAAATGCTTTACTTTGTACTGAACCGCAATCCCATGTGTTCACCAGTTTGGAGAAGGTTATTTTCGAGACGGTTGGCTGCTCCTAGATCTAGGAGATCCTCATCTTATTCTGGTTCAATTGTAGAGGATTGTTATTTGTGGGGATAGGATGGAAGGAGACTCAGAAAAAAAAAAACAACGTATGAGAGCATTTCTCAGAAAAACTGATTATAAAGTCAATCCATAACAGTATGTATTAAGTGATTCTGATAGTGTAAACAGTGTTACAAGCACATTACATCTTTTAAGTTTATTGTGCCTATCATGCATCAGCAATAATAACCAGTCAAAGTAGGGTCCTCATAAAACTGTGGATCTCCTTCTATCCCTACTTTCCCCACTGATGTAGAATACTGTACATATGTGTTGTGCAATAGTCTGAGATGTCACCGTAAATCGTGTATATATTTCTTCTCCGTAAACACCGAAGCACAGACGCCCGCTATCGATAGAGCATCTCTGAGCCTTAACACACAGAGCATCACTTCTCTTTTAAACAACCTTTCTCCCCGACAAACATGGCTCTGGAGTTGTTGCCAACCACACTGCACACGTCGTCACTGTGCTGTTCCAGTCGCAGCTGGCCTAGACAAAGCTTTTCCATTTTAATCAACCATTTTAATCAAGCGTTTCCATTTTAATCAATGCCTTAGAAGGGCAGAGGTGGCAGTGCACGTGCAGAGATAAGCAGAGCGGCTTGTGTTTTATGAGCGGGGAGCTTCATGCTTGTCTGTCTGTATTTAGAGAGGCAGGCCGAGAAGGAATTGGAAATGTGAGTTGGGTCTTTGTGTACGTGCAGATGTGCATGCGCAAGTGCGCGTGCGTCAGTGTGTTGTCTGCCGCTGAATGAGAGCTCCCGGTGACCCTGCCTCTTTAAAAATAGAGCTGCGTTACCCAGGGGAAGCTGTGGCAACGCACCATAGATACAGATCCTCTTCTGATGTGGAAGAGGAGGAGAGAGGAGAGCGGGCACCTTGCTTTGTCTGCTCCACCTGTACGACTGTTTGTTCAGCAATACAGAGAGGAGACATTTTACTGTCAATGTCCTACAGGAATATATCTCTAATGTTGTTACAGTGCATTGAGTAAGAGGTTCACTGCCATGCCACACTGTGGATTTATCATACTTCATCCCTAAGAGGATGACGTTTGGGTTTAATTGCTGTACATTCCTCAAATTGTGACCACTACGGACATCATTTCATGAGCACTACAATCTACACTTTGATGTCTTTTTGTGAACTGAGGTGTGAAAACTGAAGCCTTTTTTTTTCATTTTTAATGTGTAATCTTGTATGGCAATGTGTGTTTAGGGGTATAATGTGGAAAATGTACTGTGATATAAATGTTTGGAACAAGTGGTAATACACAGATTTAACCACTGGGTGTCTCTGCAGGCCAGCAGAAGAGCCAATGACGCTCTCTCTGTCTCGGTGGCCCCTCCCTGAGACAACACCAATACTTGAGACTGAACAGATGTAGTGTGAAGCACAGTCAGTCACATTGTTTGGTGCCTGAACAGCATCTCTGTTGTCTGTTTGCCTTATGCTTTTGTCATTTTGTTTTCTTGATTGCGTAGCGCGTGTGTGTAGAATTTGGACCAATGTCTCGTCTGATTCACTTGAGCACTAGGTGGAGACCCTGGAGTTGTTTGTACAGATTTGACAAAAGCTTTGTGGAGTTTAAACATTAATTACAAGAATGCCGTCACAGAATATGTATTGTATAGCAATATTTATATAAAGAGAGAGATAGAGGGCTGAATGTCCATAAAAGGCATCTAGTTTCTTGTGTGTTAGTACGCTAGATCTTTATGTACACTAAATTTTTAGCATTTTTACAGGTCATAATGTGACATCTTATGACGTTAAAAGCATGTTGATACGTTGAATTTTGCCCTGTTATCATGCCAATGTTGATTGATGCTTCCATGCCATTGGCTGGCGCTGCTAGATCCTCCCTATTTTACGTGATGTAAGTGCTCCCCCATGGCTACGCTGTTGTCATATGTGGTCATGTGGCCTCTAACATGTCTCTTGCATCTGCTCAGGTTTCAGGCTACAGTACCTAGTACTTGCCAGTGCCTACAGTAGCTGTAATATAATGTGTGGTATATACTTTTGTATATACTGAAGTGATGAATGATATCATTCCCTACTGATAAACCCCTTTATATATAATTTTCCCCTCTTTCATAGATTTGTATGTGCTTTAACATTCTGTTGTCACATATTTTGTAATAATGATAATAAGAGTGTTTAAGCAGAGAAAGTCTGCATTAAAGGGAGTAAAGAACAGTAATATAGCACTAAGGGTATGTGAACCACTGTAAAAACAAAACAGAAAAACAAAGGGATCTTCCCACATTTGTCTTCCCCTAAATCAGAGGAAAAGTGTTTTTTCTCCATCTTGAATCCATTAAGATGTTTTACAAACAAACATGTAAACATGCTTTTAACGTCTTAAGATGCCAGATCTGTTCCGTCGCTGAAATTTAGCATGCGAAAACATACAGAACTGCTGTGATAACATGTACAAGAAACCAGTTGGCTTGCGACACAAATGGCACACAACCTCAGGTGAAGGCACTCACCTGTACTCACCTGCAGCTCTGGCTTAGAGTTAAAGCACATTTAGTGAAGCACAGGAAAGTGGAGCACAAAAGAGTTTCATGTCTTAGTGAGCAATGAATTTCACCAGTCAATGAGTTGAAAATCCTGAGTCAGTGTGGGTGAACTAGACGATGAAACTTTATGTTAGTTGTGGTCTGATTCCCGCATCCTCCAAGGGATCACTGGAGGATAAGGCCGCACACTGAAATGCACTGCCATCTTCACAAGAAGCTAAACTGCGCCATTAGTTTGTTCTGCACCTGTACTGTAGCTACAGATTGATCTGCACAATAAATACATGAGAAATGTCAGAGGTGACATCCCGCACACAGAGAGCACAATCAAAACACATGAGTTTATATAGTCTTTTGGAAACAATCAAGCAATCTCATGTTTAAAACCCTGTGGCTTATTTCAATACATGATGCACAGTTGAGCACAGTTAAAATACTCTACACAGTGGAAAAAACTTCTTCTCATACTGGTTCAAATGTGCTCAGTAATAAGGTATTGGCATTTGGTATTGATATTTGATATTTATTGTTGAAAACAAAGACTCCAACTCCAGGGTCTCTTTGTCTTGTCCATGTGTCGGCTGTGTTGCATTATGTACTACAAAGCAACTTCTAGAGGTTAACTCAGCTAACTCGCTGAGATTAACTCAACAAAAGTAGAGTAATAGTGTATTTATTTAACTGTGCAAATAGTCTTTATGTGACCAAACCCATAGTTATATTTATAGTATTTAAGACAATGTATTTAATCTGTACATATTGATGTACATTCTGATAAATTCACACTGAGTATCTATAGTAAGAGTGACAGGGTGTATACTTGAGCTGTAAATAATAATTGTATATTTGGAGATATTTTTTGATTTTTGTACTGTAGGTAATGTTACTTTGGTGTCTGTTAGTTTCTGGTGTTAGTGTGTGCTTGTTCTCAATCAAAATAGCTGAGCGACTGTGTATGTGTGTGTGTGAGTGTGTGCGTGTGTGTATGTGTGTGTGTGTGTGTGTGTGTGTGTAAAGTAAAAGTATATGTAGGTTTTTGGTGTTTAAATGTGTGTTTTTTTTCTCCTCGCTCAGTGTTGTGTGCTGCTGATCTAATCCAGTAGATAAAATCCTGTTGTTACAGTGAACTGGGTCCACTAATGTAAGCAATCTCTTCTCTGTGTTTTCCACTGGAACTGCAAGTGGCTTCCAGCACAAAACTGGCAACACAATCAAAAGGAAATGTTTGAGTATAACAACGAGCAGAAACTTAAGTTGTTTGGTTGACGAGAGCGATGAACTGTAGAAACACGTTGGAGGGAACAGGAAATTAAAATAACCACTTTTATCAAACAGACCATGTTGTGTGTCTCATTTATTCTGATTTATATGAAAGTTCAAATGCAAAGATGTGTTTTTTAAAGTTATGTTTGTACTGACATGACTTTACTGATACATTAAGTTTGTGATCTATAGATTTCAGTCACAAGAAATATTCTGAGCAACACTTAAACTGCATTGTTGCGTGATGTGTGAAGAAAAAAGAACAACATGTAAGATCCCTAACACTGTGATGCTGTTTGGTCTGACCATGGCACAAGAGCCAGGAGGAAATATAATATCTGACCATGAGGAAAAATTATATCTTTATGAACACATCATCTCTATAGATGGGATATTGATTTTTTTGGTATAATCATAAAATTTGGTCTAGTGCCTCAAAAATGTATAATTTGTTATAATCCTATAATTTGTTATACAGCAACAAAATTCCTTAATTTGTTATAGCCATTACAATTACTGACTGAATGTGTTTCATGCCTACCAGTGGACAGCTACTCTAAATAAAGAGGTATGTGACAACGTGATTGTGTGAGAAAGAGACATAAAGATGAAGAATAATGCCTCTAAAACATTTCTGAAAGCATTTGTGTGTGAAGTGTTGGTGCTTGTGATTAACAGTGAAGGAAGAAGTACTTTGTTTTAGTTATATGGAATCAGCAATACCACAATTTAAAACACTATTACAAGTTCTGCATTCAGAAATTGTACTCAAGTAAAAGTATACAAGGATTAGAAGTAAAATACGCTCAAGTATTAATTGTAGTAAAAATGTAATGGTTTCAGATCCTCCTCTACGGGTTGAATAAATTCTTTAATACCTGTGTCATCAAGCTACAGTATAACAGGGCTCTTCAAGAGATCCTGAAAAGTTTCATTTAGGAGATGACATTTTAACCTGACAACAGTGTTTTTTTATCATCTAGTGCTGAATGTAAAAATCGAATCTGCAAATAGTAACTACAGTCATGAGATGATGTAGTTCTGATCTGTTTATTAGCCCGCTCTTAATGGTAAAGTCATAATCAATTGCTGTATTGGCATTCAATAAGCAAAGAAGAGATTTTGTTAAATGCACTTTACTGTACTCCTTTTTGACTCTCTGGAGTACTTAAATCATGCGGCTTCTTTAAATCGACTAAATTGTTTGTCTCATTTCTCGCCGTGACAGAGACAGTTGGTCGGAAATGGACGCAGCAATTTGGTCTGGTAGACCACAGTGGTTTGCACCATGTGCAGTTTAGCCTACCGAAACCGCCATGAGCTAAACTGCAGCGTGTGCAGAGCTGTGCAACATAGATCCAGGTTCAGCCAGCTCTAATATCGCAGCACTGACACAAAGTGGGCCCTCTGCCAGAGTAAAGGCTGCACACGCTCATACACCCATCGTAACGCAGACTTATTGTAGACTGTGGACAGGGATACACCACCTGCCTTTTGAGCTGCGAGGTCCATCACCTGCTGGCTCTTTATAGTTTATACAAGCGCAGTCAAATGGTACAGATTTACATCAGGGTCACGCAAGAGACACATTTGTAAACATCAGTGGTCACAATGCCGTGAAAATATCCTCGTTTCTGTTCCTAAACACATGGCTCCTGTTGTTCTCATGTACTTGAGCATGAAATTTGACCGGGATGAGTATTCCAGTCTAATTCTCTTCTGCTGAGTAGTGGATTTAATAAAATGCTGCTCCACTCCCACAGGATCTCAGAGTCTACAGAGTGATGTTACTTTAATTGATAATGGACTGCATGCACTCAGAGTTCCAATAAAGCAGGGACTGATGCTGTTGCTGCTGCAGCTGCTACTGTTGTGTTGGTTTTGGCCACACAGATTGTGTGCGTAAATGTCAAGATATTTGTTTCCCAGGCTGCGTCACACTTCCTCTCTTGACTCGGCTGTCCGGTTCACTTTGAAGAACATCTCACTATTCTGTATCCTGTAAACAAATCATTTCCCGCCACTGCAGAATAACACATGAGATACACAAATAGGCTGAGGTGACTTGATAATACACACACAGAGTGTATATGCACACGCATTAATGGGAATCCCACCTGCAGGTTCAGATGTTTATCTAAAAACAGCACACGCAGCCAAGAGGTCGCGTCCCATTTTCCCACTGCCCCGCCACCTGATCCAGGAAAAGACTGTGTCGGTGGACATTTTTCACACTTAGAGCGTCACTTTCCTGGCAGATTGAGATTGCGTGGGCAGAGATCCGTCATATTTTCACATGGTTCTTTCAGCTGCTTTAAGCTTCCACAGCAGAGCCCAGATGGTCCTCTGTGAGGCCTGACCCGACAGCTACGACAGCTCATTACTGTTTGATCAGCTAGTCTCACCGCAAACGCTGAGCTTCAACAGTGTTTTCAGTGAAGGAGGCCACATGTTGCCCAGTGATTTCATGTTTTGGTTTTTTTTTCTCACTTTTAATCTGATCCTTAACACAGATCTCAGCTAGACATGTTCGTTTTTAACATCAAAAGGTGACGAGGCAGCAGGTTGGAGAGATGTGCACAGAAAAGATAGTTAGTTTTAATCCTTGGACTGTTTGTTCAGTGGACAAAAACTGCAAAAGACTCCAAAATGTGAATGAAAAGCATTATGCTTAACAACAACTCCCTAAATTGGATTGCTCGATGGATTGCCATGAAATTTTGTAGACATCCGTGTCCCCCTCAGGATGAGTCATGATTACTTTGGCGATCCCCTGACTTTTATAGCAACATCATCATCTCAAAATTTTAATTTGTCCAGTACTTTGGTTGGACCAAATACCTGCAAAACTGATGACATTCCCATAACATGCTAACGCGCTACACTAACATCGTTAACAGGGTAAACATTACACATGCTTAGCATCAGCATGTTAGCATTGTCATTCTGAGCATGTCAGCATGCTGTCGTTAGCATTTAGCTCAAAGCACGCTGTGCCTAGGTATGCCCTGCTTTCCTGTCTCAGTCAACAGACTGTGCAGAACTCTACTGCAAGTCACTCACAAATACTAAACAACACATAACAATAAAAGCACATTTCACCAGTTTTAATGTTTGTATAACGCTGTTTGTAACTCGTATCTGGTATTTGTATTGTTTTAGCTTCTTGTTTTTTTCTTCCACGTGGGACATGATTTGTTCTTGCTGTATCTTCGTTGGTCTATCAGCAGGATATCTTTAAACTTGTAAATGCAATTCCATCACATTTAGCTGACAGGTACAGCACATTGTGGGCCAAGGAAACACTGAGCACATTCGGAAAATTTCTACCTCCAGATTCAGATTCAGATTCATTCTTTATTGTCCTCTATAGAGGAAATTTGTTCTCACAGTCTGTACATTAAAAAAATAACATTCAAAACAAGGTATAAACAAACAAGAACATTACAACAACACAAGTCTGTTACAGCGTTCACAGTCTATTTCAAGCAGTTACAGCTGAGGGCACAAAACTCCTCCCAAAGCATGTTTTTTTTGCAGATTGGTTGTCTGTATCTGCAGCCAGAGGGGAGGAGGGTGAAGCATGGGTTGAGGGGGTGGCAGGGGTCGTGTGCTATGGTCAGTGCTGTGAGAGTGGTGGCATTGAGAGCTGATTGACACTGTTTTTGAACCATTACTATGAAACACAAATAGAGATGTTGTTCCTGAGTGTAGTCTTGCAGGGTCAAAAAAATCCAATTCAGTTAGAGAATTGGTGAACCTTGATGGAGGCTTTACTGAGAGGCTGAAAGATGATGTTTAAATATATATGTGGCCAACTATTTCATAATATTATGTAGAACAGTGAGTATGTGAAGTAGTGAGGGATATATATCAGCTGGGAGACTATTCGGACACAGAGAAACAGGTAGAGCAGGGCACTAGAGGCGGATGTTTCCGCTCCATTTGTTTTTTCCTGTTGGATGAGCAACAAGTTGTGTGCAAGGCTTCATGCACTGCTGTGAGAGCTGGCGAGGTCAATTATCTGACGCAGAGCGAAGGGAAGCAGGAAGCAATGAGAGGATTTTAAGAAACACCCAAAGTTCTTGGAACATTTGTTTTTTTCTTAAATATGATAAGGCATATGTAAGGATATAGCTAATTTAAAAACAATGATCTTTCAATTATAATATACAGTAATGCTAAATAGAAGCTCTAGCTGTTGAGAATAATCCTTCAGCACAGACCATCTTAACAAAAAACTTCACAGCAGCAATTATCTCCATACTCAAGCCCTGCCGGACCACAATGCACCTTGTCTTACTGGATACCAATTAGATGGTTGAGGCGACGGCGGTCCCAGACACCCACTGACAACCAGCTACCTTTAATAACTGCAGCATTGCCGTGAACTGTGAAGAGGAGAACCTTTCATGTTTCACTTGCACTGGAGCTTGTGCTGTTTTAAAGAAGAGCCAGAAATCTCTCTGGGCGGACAATAAAGACAGAGGATTGGGTTTTCAACAAGACGATTTTACCAAAGCAGGGATGATTGGCCTGTGAAAGCAGCTGTTGATGGATAGAAAGCCTTCTTACCCTATAGTATGTGAACATAGGAAGTTAAAACAAAACAACCCTCCATTACAGAGAAAATGCTCAGTTAATTTCTTTTTTTAGCAATAACGATCACATACACATACAAAGTAGTTCCATTCATCGTCACATGAAAGCTGTATCTGCGAGGTTGAAAGGTCACAGGTAAACAGGAAGACGTTTAAAAAGCACCAGGAAGAGAGAGGGGGAGTGCGGAGGCCACAGGATCCATCAGAGTAATACAGCATAAACAAACAAGCCCATAGACAAACACTGCCATCTGACTGCATCAATCATTTCTTGGTATTATGGAAGTCTATCTGGAAAACATTTGTTGTGAAACGGAGGCAATAAAGCCACCAGATCTGATTTGTGTGAAACATCATAAGATAATTTGTCACCATGCATCCATGTAAAGCAAACTTTTTTTTACTTATTTTCACTGATGATAAATTTAAGCTCTCCTGAAAGTAGACTAAAAAGACACTAAATAGGAATGCACTTTAAGCTGCTGTAGCCTATTTATTAAATGTTTTAATCCCTTAGCGTCCAGTTTTCCCCTTTTATTTCCCCTTAAGCAGCTTTAAGGTTTAAGGCTATATTGAACCTTTTTATGTTATATAACTTGGCACATATATGACACCCCTAAATGGTTCAATATAGAACTATTTTACAGGGTTCTTTATAAAAGTGATGGTAGTAAATGGGCAGTATTCCTCTGGTAATCTAAGAAACAAGGACACTGAGACACTGACACAAAGAAACAGCATTTAGGCTATGAGCCGCATTTATCAACTCAAAAATAAATGAATAGATAAAGTTTTGTCAATAGCTATATAGACAGGTCTTTGTTTAGACAATAATTGTATGTTTTTAGCAGCATTAGCCAATACAATTCCTTTTAAGTAACGCATATAAATTTACTAAAATGAGGGATACATAGCATCCTCGCTGTCTTACCGGCTAAAGGCTAATGTTAGCTAACATTGATGTTTGGCAAGCTACTTTCTAATATATTTTATAGAAACAGAGAGAAGGCAGCCATTTCTACATTACCATACCCTACCTATTTTATTCAAATACATAATAATGTAAAAGGGAGCTTGAAAGTTTGAGTTGACAGTAGGCTAATATTAGTTAGAAGTTTACCTAATTGGCTAGCTAACAGTTAGCCTTAAATCACATTTAACTGACATCTAACTGACACATTGGAGCATAATTCAATTAATGTATCTTATTATAAATAAATAATAATAAATAAATGCTTATACTAAAGAAACAGAGATGGTTTTAGTGCAACAGAAATGTCTAAATAAAAAAAGAGTGCTACCAAAATGATTTTACTGCATATTGAGGCACAGTGCTGTAGCTCTCCTCTCCCGTAGCTTTCAAGTCAAACGCTGTGTCCCAAATTGCGTACTTGTGTACTCAAACTTAGTACAGAGTACATAAGTGCGTTCACACTGGTAAGTATGGCAAAATACAGTATACTATAAGTACCCGGATGGTGTACACAAAACGGCCAGAAAGTTGAGTGTGGAACGCTGCACACTTCTCACCCTCAACGGTCGCCATCTTGGCTACATAGTGAAAGGGGAGGACCACCAACGTATGAAAATGGCTGCCGCGGTTGCAATTGTTATGGCTAAAAGTAAAAGCATGTTCATCTTTTATTCATTTCAAATATAACTGAACTGAAGTCAAGTGAGCAAACGTGCTGGCAGATATTTTGGCGTGCGGCAATCACGGTAAAATGTTGGCGATAATGCTCCGCCCGGTTGCAATCCGTCATTAAAAAGAAGAAGAAGAAGACACGATCAAAGATTGCAATCGTCATTTCTGGTAAGCGCACAACAGCAGTATTCGATTTGGGACGACACTACCCTGTCAAAATGAACGCACTACACAAGTCAGTACATAGTGTACACAGTATACTGCATGTAAGTGTACTAACGGGAGTACGCGATTTGAGACACAGCTTAAGAACCACTTAAACATAAAAAGTTCTATTTGCTGTACACATCGAATATTGAACCTTTTCTGTGGCAAAGTGTGCTTTGAATTGTGGTATAGAACCCTTAATGAGTTTTTTTATGAGTGTGTTCTGTGCTTGTAATCTCTTCATTGAAGCTATATGACGTTTACTCTGAGTGAAATATTTAAGACTCCATGTTTTCTATGGCTGCACCATTCCATCAAATGGAAATATTCTAGATGTGTTGTTCATCATTTTATAGATGTTTCCCCAAAGTTTAGCCCAAAATATTCACCATTTTATAGGAAGCTTTGAGATCTCCACCAGAATCTAAAATTAAGACGCGTGGGATTTTATAAAACTTCCGGTGTCACAATTTGAAACTGTCGCTGGTGAAATCTCATAAATTTCGAATTAAAGTTTGGCACAAATTTCCACCAACAACAAAACATTACTCATCAAGAGCAAAGGCCAGACCCATCAACAGATGGAAATATCGACATGGCTTCCTGGGATGAGCGTAGGGAGAGATCTGGCAGCAGGATCTCTGGAAATATTTGGAATCAGTTCATTCTTTGAGATTCTTCTCCAGCAGCGCTTGGCAGGAATCTTGTAAGTGAATATTGTGATATTGATCTCACGTAATCAGGCATCTTAACTGACAATACAACATCCTATCCCATGGTGTATGTGTGTGTGACAGAGATGGCTCACACCAATTTCAAAGGCAGACATGTATTTCCCACTTGAGTGATCTTTACCTCTGATTTCCTAGAGGGGACCTCTTCAAAAATGTCACAAATTGTACATGGGTTTGTGGTTGCGTATAAAAGCTGATATACACACAGATAAGAACTGCAGCTGAATAATGACGTGCGCTTCAGTTACGTTAAAAATGAACTATTCATACAGAATATATTTTCTTCCTTTTCTGTAACAGATCACCAGAGCTGGAAGACTGTTGTCCCGCAGCAGGAGGGGGCGAGGTGTGGGGTCTTGTGATTTCCCTTTTGTGAGTCTTCAGATGGTTGATGAGGCTGATTTGTTGCATTGATCACTGCATTGACTGAACCTGCTCTTATAGATAGGATAGGATAGATTGGTTGCCATGGTTTCAGGTCTACACTAAATCTGTCTGTTGACGCTGCCTCGCAAGAGCTTTTGCTCACACCAGGCAGGTTGGTGTGAATGAAGGGAGGGAAATCACCACCAATGAATAAATAACCCAGATGGTGATGACTAATGTACAGACATGATGTTGCAGGTACACTTGCATGTCTACTCTTTTTATAGTGCCATCATCAGGTCAAATTTTATTTTGTACAACACTTTGGTTTATGACCAAAAACCTGAAAAACTAATGACATTCCCATCAGCCTCAGCTGTGCTTTGTGTTTAGGTCTAATTAGCAAATGTTAGCATGCTAACATGCTAATCTAAGATGGTGAACCTGGTAAACATTTTACCTGCTTAACATCGGCATGTTAGCATTGTGATTAGCGTAGTCACTATGAGCATGTTAGCATTTAGCTCAAATAAGTCCGACTCAAGTCCAAGTCTCAAGCCTACAGCTTTTTTTTTCACTTTGCCAAATCCTCCGTGAGTCTCCTCAAACCCAGCTTGAAGTCAGATAATTCACCCACATGCAATCAAAGGAGGTTGACATGGCTGCAATTAGTAAATAGACAGCAACATCAAATATCAACATCTTCACATTGTATACTGAGGAGCTGAAGTTAGCGCAGTAATTCCTTGAAGAATAACCATGGCGCCTTAATGATTCATCACCTATGTACCTGAGCGGGGGGGCTCATCACTAATGCATTAGCCATTTAGTGTGTGCTGGTCCATTCAAAAGGGATGATTGCACACATTCAGCCATTCTGTTGGAGTGCACCTCTGAAACACCCTGTCCGTAATGACAGCTGAGGAGCAGTGGGCACTGATTAGACCGCCGCTGAGAAAGAGAAAGAGCACATGTTCTCATTCTCTGACTCCTCATTGATTTCAGAATGATGTAAAGAATTCATTATGTATAACTAATGCCGTACTGTAAGTTTGCAATGTAGTGTTACTGTAAAGATGTCACGTTTTAACAGAGGCCTTTACAGCATGTGAAGAAGTGTTTTTGATGGAAGCCATATGAGCAATAAATATTCATGAGCTCCTACTTTTCACTTCTATAATCCAATTTTTAAAAATCCTCTTCCTGTTAGGAAGTGACTGCATGGCAATGTATCTAAATGGACCCAGTATTTCAGAGACTTGAGAGGGCATAGCAAAGAGGCAAATGCACATACTAATGGCTGTGTTATTTTCTGCCTGTCTTTAGACATAATGGCCAAGCTCTTACACAAGACATCCCTTCCAAGCTCTTACACAAGACATCCCTTCCGTCTGAGAGGAATCTCATCCCTCAGTAACATGAATTTACTAAATGGTGGTAAAGAGCTTTAAGAGAGGAAGTACAGAAAACACTTGGATCAAAGTTTCGTAAACTTTCCTGCTGTTTGGCTGACTCCAGATTCAAAACAAAGATATGCAGCCTAATGTCACCCACAGTTATCAGTCAGTTAGTTACTTGTCACTCTGATTGATGATATTGTTTGTAAGTTTGTTCAGGACACATAAATGTTTCTTGGAAAAGCACCCCATGACTGTTGAACTGTTTATATGCACAATCCACAGGCGAGATATCTAAGTATGAAGGGTTGACTTCTCAGAAAAGCAAAAAGAAGCGGCTGAATTCACCAGCTGGCACAAATCCAATCAGCTGGGTCACTTGGTGAAGGTTGATTGTTGAGACTTCCAGAGCAGGAACACGACCAAAATGGTCGACAATCAGGAACCTTGAGAGGTAAAGGGTGGAGTACACATGGGCCAGATTATATATAGCTCATATTTTGGTATGAGCTATATGTTTTTGTATGTTATTCTTATTTTATGTGTAGATCCTTATTTCACAAATGCGGTGTGTAAAACATATATTTCATCAAATTTTCAGTTGTTATAAATCCATAGTGATTTTATAATATTATCTATTTAAAGTTATTTTTGATTGTTTTAAAATATATAAAGAATTCTGAATTGGTTTCACAGCATTTACAGATTTTTTAGGAAACATAAAATGTAAAGGCTCAGTAAACTAAATTACCTGTTTTATAAAACATTTTGGGAAAACAATGTTTTGTTTATTTGCTTTCTCTGCAAGAGTTGGATAAGAGTATCAGTCTCATGTCTGTAGGGTAAATATGAAGCTATAGTCAGCCGCCGGTTAGCTTAGCTTAGCACAAAGACTGGAAACAGGGGGAAATAGCTAGCCTGACTCTGTCCAAAGCTCACTAATTAACACGTTATGTCTCATTTATTTAATCTGTGCAAAAACTGAAGTGTAAAAATGACACGTTGTGGTTTTATGGGGGGTTATCTCAGGGACTATTTCTTGACCGGGCGCAGTCACTTCCTGGAGTTTCTGCTGGTTGCCTGGCAACTTCACAGTGAGGACAAGATGCCAGTCTGTTGACTGTAGCCTCATATTTAACAGACAAACATGAGAGCAGTATCAATCTTCTCATCTAGCTCTCCCAAAAATGTCTACTCAAAAAAATGAACTATTCCTTTAAATATGGATATTTTTTGCAATGAAGTTTTGCATCATGAGGAAAGGATCCACATAAAAGTGCTTTGGAAACACAGCAGTATGAATTAGATTCCTCATCACAAATCCAGACACCACTTTCTCATATTTTCCTCCCTCAGTCGAGGCCAAATGAGTCTATAATGAAGCGGCTCTGCTGCCTGGCCTTTCCATTGGCTTGCAAGCTGCACCTCGATCACCCATTAAGTTGTGGATCCGTAACATCTGAGTCTTCTGGACAGCTGATGGAAAGAGAAAACAGCCAATTATTCACAAACGCATAAACACATAAAATCATTTACTGGGCTTCATGCACATGTTTTATTAATTCTGATATCTGTGCTCTGTGTGGAAGCATATTCAGCAGTGATCAAACCTTTCTTGTACTGTTTTAGTCACAAGCTGTTTGTGACTGATTCAGCTGTTTCCCATATGTCCTGATGACTGTTCTTGGCCTCCTCTTGGCTCTGCATACAGTAAACTTCATCAGTACTTTATAGTGTCAGTAGTGGCCAGTCATCACACATTACATCCACCTTCAGCTGACCAGATTGGAAAATCTACCAGCCAGGATTAAAGTGCCAGTTCAAATAAAATGCAATGTAGTTTACAGTGTTCCTGTGTGTTCAGCTGTGTGTTGTCTGATCATTACTGTGGCTGAGGGAGAGAGCGGTGGCGCTGGCAGGAGAGAGGGAACTGCTGTGATGCACTTTTTACTTCTCCCATACAAACACACACAGGGAGAACAGGGAGTGCTGTCCATTAGTGGCCCACGAGAGACTGGCCTTCTGCTGAACACATAATGCTTCTGTGGCCGGGGGAACTCCCTTTAGGATAGTTGACTGAGAAATGATTCTCCTGCTCTTCACACATCATTACGTTTCCATCCCCGCTCGCAGGGTTGGATTGGTTTCACTTATTATTTGGGGTTTTGTTGTTATGGTCAGTAGGCTTTTCACTTTACGACAGTCATGATCACGAAGCACTCTGGCAGAGCGGTTGTAAGCAGCTGTGATATTTGGTACACCTTTTGTTTCTAGTTTAAAGGATACTTCTGGTTTATTACAGCTTGGTTCTCATTTTCATAATTTTGGCCATCATTTCAAATTGTTATAAAAACATTATTATAATCAAGTAAATTGCCGAGATTCGGGAGGACGGACAAATTGCTACAGCAAAGCAAGAAACACAAGCAATGAGACGATCAGACAGGTTATAAACAAACCAACAGGTTAGCCGGATTATCGACACACACTTTATTTGGAGGTAAAACTGAAAGTGAGCGCACCTGAAATGTCATTAACAATCCCTCATTTCACAGGAGAATGGATCAAAGTCGAACCTGGAAGTCGATCTGTAATGGAAATGGAAAGCTTTAATAATATTTTTCTCTGTATAATCATGTGACTGCTCACATTTCTTGCCCTGTCAGACTCCTTTTTTAGCAACATTGCTGCATTGCCTCTGCAATGAACGTGGTGAATATAATGTTGTTATTGCCGGTAGGAATGATGGCCAAAACTATTTAAATACGTTGTAATAAACCATAACTATAGATAACCTTTAAACCTTTAATTCTACATTAAAGGTAGTGATAAAAAACACTGAACCATCCAGGTTCAGCGAGATAAATATTCTCCTCTTATGTAAGCCAGATAGCTAGCAAGACAGATACTATGGATATATAGATAACGCTAGATAGATAGATTGATTCACATAATTTAAAGGGATAAAATATGATGAATAGGGATGGGTACGAGTAATAGATTAATCGATTACTATTCTGATATGTACCTGATCAATCTTTTTTTTCTCTATTTGATCTTTTTTCCTTTAGTATCTATTGATTATATACTAGAGATAGCATAGTGGAAAAAACATGGTGCCTCATGGCCAAGAATACATTCTAAAAATACCATATTGGCCCAAATATAAAACTTTATTTACTGGAAATTACATTTGAAAAGAGGGGGGGGTTATTATATTCGAGCACTAGACAATTACATATTATTCACAACATCAGACATTCTTTTGAAATGGAAAGAGTATCTCCTACAGAGAGTGTTGCATTATGGGTTGTTTGTAGCCTTATTGTTGCTAGGCTAGCAAGTTTCTTCAAGTCTATTTATACTGTGTCTTTTAGAGTTAATCAGCCCTAAAAATGTTTAGGAAGCCCAGTTCAAACTACAGGAGTTTCTCACAGGTGTAGGCCTGATGTGTTTTACTGCCACAGAGAAAATAAACTCTTGACTAGTGAAAATGAGTTGTCCACTGCAGAGACACACCGGAGACCGATTCATCTGTCAAGCAGCTAAGAGATACCGCTGTCACAGACCGGGAGCTCAAAAAGACAGTCTGAAAAATGCTAACTGTCAGAGAAAATCATTTTGACCATTTCCAAGAGCCTGACAGGAGAGTGTGTGAGTATGTGACTGTGATTTAATGAACGGAAACAAATGTGGGATTTACGATATGCTTTAATTTAAAGTATTTTATGTTTTACTTTTACGTCTTATAATCAGGGTCGTCAGATATTCAGGCCAATATGAAGATTTCTTCCGCGTGCGATTACTCGCAATATAATTTGGAATCGACTACGTGACTACTCAATCTGTGAAAAACATGAGAATCAACATCCCTAACAATGAGCTGTGAGCTCAGTCCAGAAACAACATGACACGAGATCTTCTGCTCCCCGTAATTGACGGCGGTGAAGAGCTCCTGTGGCTCCACATCCACTCAAGTTCTAAAGGTTAATAGAGGTTAGCTCTCCAAGTGGGGATGACCCTTGAACTCAGAGAGTGGAGAGACAAAAGGGAAAAATAAATAAATAAATAACAGAGCCCCAAAGCTCCATCTGCATAGCAACCACATTGTGCTTCTGTTTTCTCCCTCCTCTCATCTGTCCCTAAGAGGCTGGTGTAACTGGATTTACAAAAGCTGGCCAATACTGTAAGACAAGGTCAAAATTGCGTAGGATTCAGACATGTTTGATGTGGCATCACTGTAGCTTTACTGTTGCTAGATTGTGATTTTTAACTTCCTACTTGAAATCTTAAACTGAAGAGGGAAGAAAAAGCCAGAATCTTATCCCTGTTTGAAAATATCTTCTGATTCATAATAGAAAAACAACCATGTGTTGCAAACAGAGTAATGGACAGTCTTTTAATCTAAAAGGAATGACTTGCACAATGTGAGTTCAATACATTGATCCAAATCTCACTTTGCACATATCTTCATCATCCAAGTGCGCTCAGAATTTGCAGGCCACAACTATCCATTAATAATACATAATTTATATATTATATGGAAGCTCCTTATCTCTTATGTAAAGTGGAAAGTCCACATTGCCTGTTATAGCCCACCCTCTAAATTACATCCTCATAAAGCCATAAATAAGTGAAAGTTTGTTATTCCACCAGGCAAGATAAGAAGTCAAGATGGTCCCTTTTCCACAGGGTCACACCAATGAATGAAATGGTGAAATGGCTCAGCCTTTCTCCATGGAAACTGTGTTCAATATTGTCATGACAACCTTCAACAGAGGGGAAAAAAATAAAACAAGGAGTGAGGGGGAACAATGAAAGGGAGTAATCAAGGATGACAGGACAAGCCCTGACAGATTCTCTCTCTCAACTTGCAGCTCCGACTCGCTCTCCTCTGCCCGAGCTCATCTTGTTTCATGAATCACAGCCCCGCAAATCTGTCAATCATCTTTCCTCCGGGCTCCCTGAGCGGGAGATGCTGCTTCACTAATGGAGTTATTCAGGTGTGGAAAGCTACTAGCAAGATGACTGCTTTGTGTCGATAGAGTCATCAAAATATGGCATTCAACCAAATCAAAGGATCCAGCTGGGCAATTATCGCCTCTGAGCACAGAGACGTGCACAAGTTTAAAGAGGACTGTTAAGGTGGTATTTCCATCTGGAGTTGGATAATTTGTGTTGTATTTTATCTCCAGTGTGGCTGCTGCGGTTGTGAGGTGACCTCAGCTGTTAAAACCAGGTGATTATGATGATACCTGTGATGTATGGCCATGACATTCAAATAGCAATACAGCAAAAAAAATGACATTAAAAGGCAGATTGTCAACATACTGAGCTGCAAAACACTTATCATGCATTCATCAATCCCCACCCAACATCCACTGTATGGAAAACTTAACTGCATCATGTTTCTTACAGACATGTTTAAAGCTGGTGCTTTATTTGAAATATAGAAATGACAAACTGAACCACAACACACATCCAACAGGTGTCCTGAACACATCCAACAGGTGTCCTGAAAACAGGGTAGTTTTTGGATTTGTCTAATGACAAAACAGTGAGATATTAATGTGATGAACTTGATGCAAACACTAAAATAAAATGACAGGTTTAAATCATTTAGCAAAGGATAAAGCTGCAAAATCCATGTCACTCAAATTTCCAGTGTATTAAAGGGTCAGTTCATCCAAATTAAAAACAACAACAACAACAACAAAACATTTTCTCACACTTACCTCTATTGGTAACTAGCCATGCAGATGTTTTTGGTTTTATTTGCCCATGTTTTAAAATATTAATCTCCTAGATTTCTACATCCACCCCAATACAATGGAGGTGAGGACAACGCACATTAATCAACATTTCTGTAAATGAGCCAGCGTTAGTCAGATGGCTAATTTTCAACTGCAGTCCTTTGGCAATTTGTTCTAAAACCAATGAAGTTACAGGTTACGAAATACAAACATAAGATAATAAAATGCCAAATATGACAACAAAAAAGGAACAACGTCAGCATGCAAAGCGCACAGATCACTGTATCTAAATCAGTGTTGCACCAATTTGTGCTGCTGCTTCCTGTTGCGCTGCATGGTTTGTGCATGCAGAGCAACAGGAAGCAGCAAAACTGGTATAACAACACAATGCGTCCACTATTCAGTCCATGCAGCCCTGTAAAGCAGTATAAAGCAACAGAACATGAATGAGCAATACTGTTATAAACCACAAATAGTCCCTATAAAATCTGTTTTGTGAATTTCTGAGTAATGGGGACCCATATCTGGAAAGAGGTACTTTTTTAAATGTAACTTTTCAATACTCTGTGCACCTTAAATTCCATTCATCTCTATTGTGTTGGGGTGAAAGCAGAAATCTAAGAGATATATATTTCAGAACCTGGAGAAACAAATCCAAAACTGTCTGTATGACTAGATGCCTCCAGAGGTAAGTGAGAAAATTAGTGAACTGTCCCTTTAAATCCTAAGATTGAATTCAACTCACTTTGGAAAAAGCCCCCAAGCAAAATCCACTTGTCACACAACTGTTCAGTGCATCACAATATATGCATGATTTCAATCAGATTCATGTCTTGAGATGTCGTCACATGAACAGACGCGATGCATGCGCGCACCTCCAGTAACTTGCCAATTTGTGGAGATGAGCTGAATATTTCTCTGTACGTGTTTACATCCTTCCTCAAGTTAACAGTTAATATTAGTGCAGCCAAATACTGTGTGAGAGAGACAGAATAAGAGCATCTTTCTGTCATCACATCGCCCTGCTTCTATCCGACCAACAGTCTCTCAGTCCACATTTAGCTTTGGTAAATGGCCGTGTCTGCTTTTGTATGAACACATGGTGTCTGCTTTCATATTCATGCAGCCTTGATGGTTTAGACTCACCCATGACATCTTGCCCCCCCCCCCCCTCCCTTCATCACCACAGTGCACTGCACAATACATCCCTAAACATCAAAATGTTCCTCATGGGCAACAACATTAATGATGATCATGCTGAGCTGAGGTGAGTGTGTGTGTGTGTGTGAGAGAGAGAGAGAGAGAGAGTGGTGTTTCTTTGCGTGTGAAAGACAGAGGGAGGGGGAGATGGAGGCAGCCGAGCAGTAATTAGTGTTGCCTGTCATCCCAAATCTCCATGGAGATGTGTTCTGTATGCCATCTACACCTTTGGTACATAATCATGAAGGCACAGGAGAGCAGGAGGCACAGCTGTGACTGCCGTTACACCACTTTGAGCAAGCACAAGATCAACCACCAGACTACGCTTGTGTCACCACTATAAATAGCTGTACAGTAGATGACACAGCAGCATTATACAGCCGCAAACTGTGCAGATAATGGACAAAATGCAGATTCCATGATGCAAGCTGTGAATGAAAATAAAAAAACAGAATGTACATAAACGACAAGATTTTATCTTCAACACTGGGGGGGATGGATTTTATTTATATTTCTGCATAGAAACACATGCCTACATGATACAACGTCACACACGCACACACATACACACACACACACACACACACACACACACACACAACATCTGACAGTTGGACCGGGTTAAAATCCATCACAGTCACCTATACAATCCATAATGGGGGAGATATGAAACCGGTGTGCTGTGTGCTTCTCCATCACATTCGAGTATATACATTAGGGAAAACAGGAAATGAGGCTAAAAAGGTGAATTATCAAAATAATAATCTTTCATTATTGGATAACATCTTATTCATGGTGCATACGCATGTCATATACAGAATGAGTTTAAGGAATGATCTAGAATATTGTACTGTGCTACATACGTACAACTGTGCTTATACATAATTACAGACCTCTGGGTCAGCTTAGAAACGAAGCTGGAGTCTAATGAAGATGAAATGAACTTTCCCTTTGTTTATTAAACATAAGGCCACTATGGTAGACCATGAGGAATATATTATAAGTCACGAGTGAAAGAAACCACACTCCTCCTGCTTCTCTCTCCGTGGAAACATGTAACAGGGTTTCTACAGATCCGACACAACCAGAAGTGTTAAGGAACAAATCTAATTACATTACTGCACACATTTAAGCTCCATTACTCAACATGAGGCACAAGTGGAACTGATGGCATTGCACTGTATGTATTTTTACTAACGATGGTACTGAAAATCTACCATGTACTCTCTGTAGAGTCTACATTTGGTCCAGACTCAACCAGTAATGACGCATCAATTATATACGGCTAATGTAATAGACAATACTGCTCCATTGATTTTTTTTTCCTTTTGTTAAACTCTCTTATTGTACAAGAATTTACAAACTGTCTTGCCTGAGCAGCATTCATACCACGCTGTGTCTCGACAAAATATCTGCATGTTGTCCCTGTGGTCAGTGTTAAAAAGCAGTGGCACGACAGAAGGCAGAGACCGGATGATCGACAAAGAGCTCTGGGTCTGTTTTGATGAGGATCGAACAATGATTTCAAGTTTTCATCTAATCCTAGTTCACAGTAACAGTTTTGCTGTACAAACCCACATTCACAAGTGTTTGGGTGTTCTTACTCGACAGTTAACAACATTTATGGATATAATATATTAATCCAAATGATGATTTTTTTTTTTTGTTCCAAAAAGAGCTCAAACTGACTGTTTCTGTACATATTACTCCAAATGTGAAAAAAATAAAAAGAAAATAAGAATCACGCTAACAAATCCAACATCTCATTAGCAAAGATGTTGCCAGATGGTTAAAACAGATTCACTTCAGATTAAAGCCCCTAAAAGCTTTGTTTCAAATCTTAAGTCCTCCTCTATTACATGAAATATTCATGACTGAATAAGCAACAGTCAAAGCTGACCAATAACTAATAAGGTAGTTATTATTTACTGAGAGTTTATGACACAAAAACGTAGCTAATCTGCTTCATCAGGACTGTGTCGGTGTGGTTTGATAAGATTTGATTGACAGTGACAGTAACAACCCACCGACTGTCATCAGATTCGTATTCAAACGTTGCTAAATCCTGATTGGAGGACGGATTTACATGACATCACCTTTTTCCAACTGAGCCACGCCCACTTCAAACCAGTGAGAGTACAGAAATCTCTAATGTGAAATAACAACATTGGCAGAAAATTGTGTGTTCATGTAGGACCCCATTGGTCATAACAAGAAGCTACTTGAGAAAATACGTTTTCAAGACCTTTAAGACAAGCTATGACATGTCCACTAAATGATAAGCATATTAATGATAGTCAGTTTTACATCATACAATGCTAGATCATGCAATACATGCAAAATGCTTTGTAACATGTAAATGAGTGTACATTTAGTAAATCTGCTATGCAACTGATTTTGTACCACAGGGTTTTGGATGTATGACAGAGCCAAAAAAAAATCTTGTCTTGAATAAAAAGAATCCAGTCTGCAGTTCATTCAGGAAGGAAAAGAAAGCAGGGATGAGAGCTGAAGCTCTGCGCAGCATGTACTCCACCGCAAGTTCATGCTCTTTCTCCTTTTCATAGCCAATCAGCATCAGGTCAGAGTGGTGACCTCCGGCTGAGCGTAGTTTCCAGTGGCAGCGAGGATGTCTTTACAGCTCTCTGTTAGGAAAGAAATACAATGAAACACTGTGATTTATGATATGAGCATGAAAGACCTAGAAAATAGACCTGGAGTCTAATAGTTTTTGACGTAGTGTAATGAAATATCTCTGCTGACCCTGTTTAGTTTATAAAATGTCATAAAATTGTTTCTTGAGCCCAAAGTGACATCTTCAAACAGCTTGTTTTGTCTGACCAACAGTTCAAAACCCAAATATATTCAATTTACAATCATATAAAGCAAAGCTGCTAATCCTAAAATTTGAGAAGCAGAAACCAGTGAATGTAAAATGATTCAGCGATTATCAGAATTGTTGTTTCTAATTGTCTGTTTAACAAGTAATTCGTTGACTAATATTTTAGCTCTACTCCACAGATAGAGAAATCCAACAGATCAGCCAGTGGGAGGCTTTTGCTTTGACCACCCATGTTGTTAATGGAAACCTATTAGTCGCAATCATCCAGAGGAGTCACTTGGGAGTATGGAGGCTCATCCGAGCTCAGCAGCCTTTTCTCTGCTCGTCTGTATATCGTCTCGTCTGCTGCTTCCTCTTAGCAGCACTTGGATGGTGTGCCACACCATTATGCACTCATCGTAAGGAAACGAGCTGGAGGTTGTCACAACGCTGAGACAATGCGCTTTCGACCAGGACAGTGTCTGCCTTTGTACGTATAACTTGTGACAGCGAGTGCTAACACTGTCACAGACTCCCTGTGATGACTTTTGTCACTTCAAATCCACCAGCATTTTGTTCCCACTGCAGTGGGGAGGGGGACCATTTCCTGTCAGTGATAACCATCTGAGCATCTTCAGACCTGCTGCATCCATCTGTCCTTTTCTCTGCTTCCTGCCATACTGCTCTGGTGAAATATTATCCATACCTTATATCCTGTAACCCTGGAATTAACCTAACAACATCCCCTATGGGCATAGCTCTGAAGAGCAGAGCCACTGTACCATAATCTATCTCCATCTAACCAACTCAAAATGGCTGCAATCACAAAGGCAGCCTTTTGCATGTTGAACAGAAACAAGGAGTTTTTGATTTTAAACTCTGCCACAACAGTTTTTAACACTGTTTAGAAAACAGTGAAATTCCACTTGAACCTTTTTTGCAGGCAACGTGCACTAAAATGTGTTGTGTATGTGTGATATTCCCCTGTAATAGACTGGGATGTCATTATCCACATACTCACCAGACACAGGGCTGAGGATTGAATTAACCCCTCCTCTGTCTCTCAAAGATTAGTTCTGAGGTGTTCTGGCTTTGCTCAGCTTTCCATTGTTTTTGTGTCTGCAATCAGAAGAAAGCTCGCTCTGCAATTTCATGAGCTGACCAGATAATTTAGCGTATTATTAGAGAAATCTGTGTGAAACCAGGCTGGGGACGATGTGTGTTTCTCTGTGTTTGTGTGTTTCCCACTGTGACTGTGAGGCTGTACGTTTTATATTGACAGATGATTTCCTCCCCTGAGCATCACTACGTGTTCACAAACATCCCTGCTTCTCATGTATCTGACAGATATAACTGAGGTTATGTTGGTTTTTTTCATCTACATGTGGCAACATGCCATTAACCTATTAACACATTCAGGGATTGACAAGGCTTTCAGGAAACATGTTCAAATACAATTTCTTGTAATGGGCTGTCGACAAAAAGCGGGGGTATATACTCTCATAGGGGCCAAGCATACAGTAAGTGCTCCATTTATGTGTTGTTTTTTCCTCGACAGTGATGTGCTAATGAGCTTTGGTAGAAAAATGCATCTCTGTAAAGTGCAGTTTTGCAGGAAAACACCTTCAGTGTCGTTGGGCTGTTTGCAGACGTAAGTCAGGATGTTGACTGGGTGGGATGTGTGCTCCGGATGTCAGGAATGAATCCATGACTGCCAAATATAGACCCTCTTCTCACAAGGGGCTTTTTGGGTACTTTGGGAAGCTCAGATGTGAGATCCAGCGGCCATTCAAGCAGCAAGAGATGGCAGGCTGACAGCGGATGTCAATTGAGAGGATTAAAGGAGCTACGCCTTCTTCTTTGTACCCATGTTACCTGTTTCAGAGAGCTCTTAAAAGAGTCAGAATTACACAATATTGGTGTTATGTGTTAAAAATGTGTGAGACAGTCGGTGGTCAAAGGTGTATCAAAGCAATCTGGATGTCAATAAGATGACTGATTGAATCCAACTTACATTACAAATACTTGCACTTGAACCTGAACGTATTTACTTTTTTTTTTCCTTACATATTTAGACACAACAGGTTGTTTGGTACCTTGTGTTTCTACTAACTCTAACCTAGCAGCGCTCCGTGAAGACGATTATTCAAGAAAAGCTCTTTCAGAGTGCACACAGACAGATAGATGAACCAATTAGTACTACAAAGCTCTTCCATTGATTTCCTTTTGATCTGTCCTGTGAATAATAACTAAAATCGGCCTTTAGCCAGTTGGAGGTTGCAAGAGAGATGATAGAAGTTGGGAAGTGGGTACAAACACTGGAGTTTTCTCTGACCTTTTATTGAGAAAACTCAAACCTTGTGTTGAGTCTATAGACATTCATTTACACAGCTCCACCAGACTGCCATACACTCTGTTCTTTTTAGCTAGCAGCATGGCTCTAGGCATGGCAATGTTGACCAGATAAATCCTACTGACTTCATCATCCCAAAGACTGCATCAGTCCTTCAATCCTCATCAGGTCAAAACTTTAATTTACTTTTTTACCTGCAAAACTAATGTTCCCATCAGCTGTACCTTGTGTTTAGCGCTAATCAGCAAATGTTAGCATGTTAACGCGCTAAACTAACATGATGAATATGGTAAACATTATATCTGCTAAACATGTTGTCATTAGGTGGGTTTCCATCTGCCTGTTTTTATGCACATTTTCAATTTGCACATTGCTGTTTAAGGTTTGACTGCCGCTCTTTTAATTACGTCATCTCGCTGCGGCCTCTTCTCCTGCAATGGTTTAATGGCACCCGAATGGAAAATTAGTGCCACCAGCTGTTTATCTCGACAAACCAATTCCTAATATTCGCATAGATGGAAACTCACATTAATTCACATTTTCTTTTGTCAATTTTTGGTTAAAGTTTGCGCTATGTTTGGATGGAAACCAAGCTATCGTGAGCATGTTAGCATGCTGAAGTTAGCATTTAGCTCAAAGCACTGCCTAAGTCCAGAGTTATTATGGCTGTAGATTCTTTGTCTTGTTTAAGGTTTGTAGCTGAAGATGAGTGGGCATGTTGTAAAATTAAGCTTTTTATATCACTCCTTTAAAACCATTTTTATCAACATGTGATGCCTAACACTTTTTCAAATAGCAGCAGCTAAAAACTCTCTTACTGTCTTGATTTTGTTGTGGCCTTCAGTTGAAAGATGTTCTACTTAAATAACATTCAGCCTATAATGACATTTTATGTCACTCCTTCTTAAACCTGTGACGTCTAACAACATGTCTAACAGTTACAATATAATATATATCACATAAAATAATACAAGTACAATGTCTTAACAACAATTTAGATGGATTATCATAATATTTGGTCCCCAGAGCATGAATTCTTTTTACTTTGGTGATCCCCTGACTTCTCATTTAGTCCCACCAATGTGTCCAAATTTGTACCTGCCCTACTTTTGTTCATGATAGGATTCAGTACCTTTAAAACTAATAACAGAGTGCACATAGTATAGAGGATGAAGCTGTTTTATTAATTTAACAATATCTTCTAACAGCATCTAGCTAACAACATGGTCCACTGCTGGTAAGGATCTAAGAATAACAAAATCTTCTCTCAATTTTTCATCCATCCGACAACTGTGTTTTCTGGTGCGTAATTACAGCATGGGCTGCAAGCCTGGCTGTAGACTTTCCGTCCTGTTAAACCTCCTGACAGCTGAAAAGGGAAACGAATTATAACTACTGTATGAAGTCCATTGTTCATGTGAGGTTAGTTTGAGTAGGTCATTTTGGTCTTAGAAATACAATTTGCACTATGACATCTCAGCTATGCACTGTAGCTAAGACATGTGCTAATAATAATGGCTTAGTTAAAGGAATAGTTCGATATTTTGGGAACTACTCTAAGAAGCTTTCTTGCTGAGAGTTAGATGGAAAGATAGATACCGCTCTCATGTCTGAGAGTTGTATCAATCTTCTCATCTAACTCTCTGCAAAAATCTATCCCTTAAAGTACATGTGAGCTGTCAGGAACTAGCTGCATATATGGCTTAAACCTGGTCTTGACAAGATTTTCTTGAATACACTGTTCAATTCCCAGAGAGCACCAGTGGAAGAAACACAAAATACCTGACAACATACCTACAGAACGAAATTTGAATTTTCTCCAAGAAGTGAACTGAAACCACAGTCCAGCTAAAATGCAGCAAGCACGCAGTACAGTAATGCTACAAACAGTAAATGTTTAAGTTCAGGTGTGTACAGATGTGTATGTAACTTACCAGTATGGACGTTGGGGTCTCCAGAGGTTAGGAGGAAGCAGGTGGCCTCTTTCTTAGTCTTGTCTCGCCCTCGGGAGCACCGCAGGGACCACTTTTCACTGGGGGACAGCGGCTGGGTCAGGCTGCAGCCTTCCTCCTCTGAAAGGGCCACATTTGCATCCCCGTTCTGTTTGGAGTCTGACAGGAAGACAAAAACATGCGGCATCGTAAATGCCAAAGCTTCTACTGAGGCTGCCCCAAGGGCCCAGACAAAGGCAGGGGTACTGTATATTGCATAAAATCTGTATTTTTCTGTGATAAAATTCAATTTGACTGAGATGTTATAAAGAGTAATTTGATCCCAGTGTGTCCCACTGTCTTTATGACTAAGCGCAGTTCATCTGTCAGGCAAACTCCACAAAAGCCACAGGAACTATCAGAGTAGAAATACAGTGGCTGTTTATGTTACTGTTATACTCAAGACCAAGAAATTATTTATCATCGATTAAATGAACGGGTTAAACTAAATAATCTTTCTAAATTAAAAACCTAATGAACAAATACAATAAACAGTATTATTAGCTCAAAGGGTCAGTTCGCCCAAATTACAAAGAAAGCATTTTCTAACTTACCTCTAGTGGTATTTAGCCATGCAGATAGTTTTGGTTGTATTTGGTTTTGAGAGAGTCCACACTAAGATTTCTGCCTAAATATAAGGAGGTGGATGGTGATTTTACAACATCTGCACGGCTAGATACCACAAAAGGTAAGTGAGAAAGTGTTTTTTCTGTAATTTGGGTGAACTGACCTTTTAATATCACATTGCGTCCTGACCTGAGCGGTTCCTGCTGACACTCTCCTCAGCAGCCAGCGGACACGTGTCGCTCTGAGTGCTGTCTCTGTGTGAGTTTGTTTCTGACTTCCCAAACGAGGCTGAGTCAGTCGGAGCGTCTGGGTTCGGGTTGTGCTTCTTCTTCTTTTTCGGCAGCTTCTGTTTGGCCATAGCCAGCGAGTAGTACATCCCAAAGTTATTGACGATGACGGGGACCGGCATGGCGATGGTCAACACCCCGGCCAGCGCGCAGAGTGCCCCCACCATCATTCCCAGCCACGTCTGTGGGTACATGTCTCCATAGCCCAGCGTTGTCATGGTGACCACTGCCCACCAGAAGCTGATGGGGATGTTCTTGAAGTGTGTGTGGTTGGAGCCTGTGGGGTCGTCTGGGCTGGCTCCAATGCGCTCAGCGTAGTATATCATGGTGGCGAAGATGAGCACACCCAGTGCCAAGAAGATGATGAGAAGGAGGAATTCATTGACACTGGCCCTCAGCGTGTGGCCCAGCACGCGCAGGCCTACAAAGTGCCGCGTCAGCTTGAAGATCCGCAGGATCCGAACAAACCGCACCACACGGAGGAAGCCCAGCACGTCACTGGCAGCTTTAGATGACAGACCTCTCAGGCCCATCTCCAGGTAGAATGGCAGAATGGCCACAAAGTCAATGATGTTGAGCGTGTTCTTGATGAACACCACCTTGTCTGGGCAGCAGACGATACGCACCAGGAATTCAAATGTGAACCAGACCACACAGATGCCCTCCACCAGGGTGAGGATGGGCTTGGTCACCATCACCCTCCTCTCCACTGTGTGTGAGGCGTTGCCTACGCCAACCACATCTGTCCGGTTCTGCAGTTCATTGAAGGCTTCATGGGTCTCGAGGCAGAAGGTGGTGATGGACACCAGGATGAAAAAGAGAGAGGCAAATGCCACTCCCTGGACGAGACAGATGAAACAATTAATCAACACAATTTCATGTCTTCCCACAAATTAATAAGCAATCAATACTGTGTTTATCATATCAGGTATTGTTTTGTGCAAGAGCTTCCATTAAAAGCTTTGCCTGTATGACGTGTGCCTCCATATGCCATATGTAATTATATTATAAGACTTTTTATCTACAAACTTAACAGTATCACCAATAAAAAAGACATGGATGTGCCAATCAAGTCTGTAAAGCAGCATGTTTAGAGGGGTTATTTTCTGGCAGAGGCAGCGAGTGTCAGGTGATTGACAGTAAGCAAAGACTAAAATAATGAACACACTGATATGAGAACACTTAAGTCAGGCACAAAGAAATATGATAAGACACAAAGTTTGACAACATCAAACTAAGGATGTACGCTTATTGTGATGGGCCATTGTCTGTGGAGTTAGTTTTGCATGTACAAGAATGAATGGCAGCAAAAAGCTTCTGCTGCAGGGGAGAAAATGAGTATCTCCACCTGCCAGCTAGAATACAATACCAATATACCAAATACCAATAATACAAAGGAGAGAGGCTACCCAGACCACTGTGACAAACCTTTTCCCACGTACCCGTGACAAATACCAGTATTGTTCTTTAAAATGCAGCAGGTGGCCCCAGTGGGAAAGAAAAACATACACCTTAATTTTGACAACATTAGCAACAAGCAAAGTGAGAAGAACTGATTGGCTCAGTGTTTGAGAAAAGATATTTCATTATTTTTAAAAGACTAAGAGTCTACAGCCATGCTTGTGACTCTGTGAGGCTGTACTGCAGACAGTGCTTTGAGCTAAATACTAACGTCAGCATGCTAACATGATGATACTGATGTCTAGCAGGTATAGTGTTTACGATGTTCACCATCTCAGTTGGCATGGTAACATTTGCTAATTAGCACTACACACAAAGTACAGCTGAGACTGATAGGATTGTCATTGGTTTGGCAAAGTATCTGACAAATTTAAATTTTGACCTGATGACGGCACTCGATGAAAAATCAGGGGCTCACCAAAGTTACTACAATTCATCCATAGAAGGAAATGAATGTCTGAACCAAATTTCATGGCAATCCAAGTCATAGCTCAAGTTCAGATAGTTCAGTCCGGACCAAAGTGGTGGTCCGAACCACCAACTAACATTGCCATCCCTTTAACATGCCACTAGCATGGCTGAATATGAAACGTTCACAGTGAACACAAAGATGCACAAATGAACTAAAAATGTTTGTTTCCTGAAACCACTACAAATGGCAAGTATTTCATATTATTAATTTATACCAAACATGCAGCCCAAGATGAACCCAAAAAAAAACCCCATCAAACATAATCTACTTTTTTCAAGCTTCACTGCCACTGTGCCTCCTCATGACATCCTATTACCTGCCAGGAAATAATTCATTGTTGTGATTGTCCACCGCCACTCTAGTTTAAAGATTAGTGAGTGAAGATAATTTTTTTTTTTATTTGAAAATGCACTTTGTCCACAGGAGAGCCAGGACAATGTTCTAAGAGAAAACAGACCAATTTCAAACCAATTACTCCCATGAACACAGAGATTGAATCATGCTGATTCCAGAGCCTGCTTGAAGAGTTGGAGAGACACTGGACAATGAGCAGAGTCATGAAAGACTTACACTGCTGTCAGTACTCCCTCTAATACAAATACAATATAATATAATACGTAATAAGTGATCTTTCTCAAAAATACAAACCAAATCTAGTGAGTCAAACCGCTTTTGCACATCATGGGAGGTATACTGAACGATATGGCTGCATGGCATTCACCTGACCTGGCAAAATGACCATGCCATGTCTGTGTTTGTCTTAACATTGTGTTCTAACTCATACCCGATCTGTCTTTATTGTTTACTAAAGCCTGGACAAATTGTAATGCCTCTCCAACCTTTCTAATCTTCCAGCTGGATAAATATGTACCTGTGCCTTGCATGCACTTTGCTATTTTCTCCCACCGGGGCCTCTCACATATCAATTGGCTTTATAGTGTTTGGGTCTGCGATTAGAAAAAACAAATACAGCATGTAATGGGACACTGATTCATTGTGGAACAAACAAAATAAATAAGAACTGGACAGTTTATGGAGTTTAGTGAGTTGGAAGAATAGCAGTCCATGTACAAACAGCAAAAGAGATACTGCACACGTGTTAATATACAGTATATGTCTGTTTATATCTCTATTGTGCACCCAGATAATGTGCAGCTTTCCACCATGACAACCTTCTTCGGGTTTGTCCCCGCAGAGCTCTGAGACGCTCACAGCTCCGCTCCCCTGAGAAGACGAGGACTGAGCCGCAGGACAAGAGGGAAGGCCGTGAAGCCTCAACTCTGCCCCAGGAGGAGCTCAGAGTTCCCCCTGTTGCATGGACACCATGAATTTCCCTGAACATCACCAAGGTTAACTGTGTGTGTGTGTGTGTGTGTGTGTGTGTGTGTGTGTGTGTGTGTGTGTGTGTGTGTGTGTTACAGGGCTGAGTCACAGGGTATATCACAACAAGCCAAACAGCATAGAAACTAAATAGAAGTTTTCTGAATTCTGAGTTGTAGTGGAGTAGAAGTATCACGCAGCAGAAAATAGAAATACTCAAGTTAAGTGCCTCAAATTTGTACCTGGGTGGATATACTTGGTTACCACTGCTCAGTGGTTGACATACACATGATGTGTATATTTCAAAATGTAAAAATAAGTTATTGTCATTTCATTATTTATTATCAAGTCTTGCATCTTTAAATCCTGCATCACTGAAACAGATTTTTTTTCTTGCTTTCATCTGAAAATTGAATGCGTTTCAGTAACACTGAATTTAACAGCCTTTATTTACCGAAAATTAATTAAGTACTCATTTACATGCACTCACAGTTTCTCTAACACACACAGAGACACAAAACATGTTTTCATTGTGTCCTCTCATCCATGATTTCCTATTGGAAAGCTATCCAGACAAAAGAGCCAGATACCCAGTCAGCGACAGATAATTAAGGTGGTCTCCACCAAACCAGAGGGTTCAGCCTCTGCTGAAGCACCTCAGCGAGACAATTTCCAAAGTCAATTAATAAAAAATGGCCCCATGCTTTTGCCTCATCAGTTCTCTCTGGACTTCTAAGTCCCACTGGGTTCTTCACTAGTTGCACGATAGACCTGAATAATAACCTGAATAGTGGAGCCCAGTGTAAACATCAGAAGAAGAGCTGTTACAGAAGGAGCTGGCAGGAATAAGTTACTGGTCAGACATATACCGATCAGTTATCTACGCAAGCTCATGAATAACAAGGGCTTTGAAATGTATGATAACATTGCCAATAGGTACTGATACCTACACAATAAATGTTTGTTTATTTGGTGAAAACATACCCATCAGTGTGTAGTTTTGACTGATGAAAACTATATTTAATTTTGCAGATTTTCTCCCAATTTGGAGCGCACAATTCCCTATATGCACTGCAGTCTTTGTCACTGCTAGCTCTGTGACATACTGGTGCAAGCAGCCACTTCTTTTCGCCTGCCAGCAACGAGCTACACCGAGCGACATGTGGGACATTCATGATACCCCGCTCGTTCCACCTCCCACCCCCCAAACAACCACTAGGTTAAAACCTTGTCACTTTCCCACTTGCAAACACACCCAACTGTGTTTGAACGCACAACCGAACCAAGGATACCACTACAGAGTCTCTGTAGAGGTGAGCGAGAATTCTTCTCCTACACATAATTTAAGACAAAGTGCTGTAAAAGAACTCTGAGTAATTACTGTAAAAAATTAACAAAATTATCAGGATATATCCAATCAAAGGATAAGTACCACTAATCACCACTAAATTGAACTTTGACCCCAAATACTGTACGCTGACCTCTGTCACCACCTATCCAGTAATCATGATATGTTCTGAGCCTATACACCTACTGTTCACACTGATTTGTTCAACTTTGGTTCATATTCTGATTGTTTTAACTTGTATGAAAATTACTATAATCAGTTGTATGCATTATGGCTCCAGCGTTGATTCTCTGAACCAGCAGATAGCAATAAATGTGTTGGAAGTATATGTATTACCAGATGTACATGTTGTGAACAAAAATGTCCATGTATAAGAACTACAAGATATTATTAGGGACATTAGAGTGATATCTTATGGTTCCTTAATGTGTTTTGGGTTACTGTATTCAAGATCTGAGTGCATTGTACCAAAAAGAAGTAATCACAATCAACCAAGCCATCTGTATTTGGGAATGGGACTGTGAATGCTATTCTGCTACAGATATTGTAAGGTATTGAAACTTTCTTTCATTTTACTTTAATCTCAGCTAATTAATTATTAATGGAATGTTACTAATTGCAATAATCATGCTTTGTCGTTGTATTTACCCCTTCGAGTAGAATTGCACTGTATAGTTAGTGTAGTTAGACGTAGTCATTTACCCATTTCTAGCCTTACTGGAGTGAAGTGACCTATGACCTCTGTCAGGCATCTTTGCCACTTGGTAAGATCCCTCTGAACATGGCAACTGTACGAGATGGAACTCATAGGCCATATTGGTGTAGTTAATTGTATTTTGTTGAGTTGATGTTGCATGTTGTTGTTGATGTCTGCATTTCGTTGCCTTGTACCTGTGACATGTGCAATGACAATAAAGTTGAATCTAATCTAATCTAATCTAATCTCATGATCACAAACTGTGGTAGAAAATCACTGTGTAAACTGCTGCTCCGTTGGATAACTCAAAGGGGTCTTTCATACCCTCTTTGACGTGTGAGGAGGTTCAGGCTGTCTAGTCATAAAGATTAAGAAGACCTTGAGGTTGAGATATGGTATGCTTGTTTTGGGAAGTGCCGACTGGATTTTGCTGTTTAGGGAAACAGACATGATACCTAAGAGGAGCCATGCACACCCCTCTTTGTGACGCTGTTTTCTTTTATATCTAGACTAGTGCGGAAGGGATTATCAAGCAAAAACCTATGTAGCCACTGTTGTGCAGAGTTTTGCTTCCTGGACAGAACTTCTATGCACTCTTGTGTATTTCTGAAACTGCTGTAAGAATCTGACAAGCATTAGATGCCAACTGTTTTGTACTTTTTTGTTATAGTTTTTGATCAGTTCTACAAACACAATTGGAGTCATATTCAAATAGTATTGAGGTTCAGTAGCCAGGCCCACTGATAACTGGTGACATTTTTAAAAAAGCAAACTGTGCCATCTCCTGAATAGCTCCTGTTGGGATGTATATATATATATATATATATATATATATACAGTATACTGTGTATTACTGTGTATATATATATATATATATATATATATATATAACACCTGTGTATATTGATTGTGAAATTGCCAAAATATATGCAGAAGAAGGGCGTCTTGCCCAAAACCTCCGTGTGGCAAAAGTCAAATTGGAGTGCTGTCCTAGTTTTTCTAACCCATTACTCACCTTAATAGCCTAATAGATGCAGAAAAGGTCTGGAGTAACAACACATCCAAAATAACAGAAGCTCGGGACACCCTCCCTGTACATAATAGCTTGTCATCAAGTTGATGTCATAACACATGTTGTACTGATCACAGTATATGACACACTTGGGATTTAAAAAAAGGTGATGCCTTTGATCGTGTTGTGTACATCATCTTATCTGTTTAATAATGAATTTCACTGTGGCGTAACATAATAGCCAAACAATCACACCCTGAAATGTAAAGAATGTAATATTTTGTCATGTTAATGATGACTGGGAGCATGTTCCACTTTAGTCCTGCGTTAAAAAAAAAATTATTCTGGCACAGATGAATACACTCACAATGAATGACTGAATAATTCATTATAGCACTAAAAGCAAATGAATTTGCATCTTTGATACTAACAAAAACCTAGAACAAATGATATTTTAACATGTTTATTTGCTGCCCTAGTTTTCCAGATGATTTGGGAGCTTTGTGTCTCCATGTCATATGAAGTGACTGTGAATAGCATCTTGACTAAGTACCAAAATGTGAATTAAGTGCTTATCAGACATGCAGTAATCACTCTGGTTACATTTTGGAAAATGTATTTTGTCTGTTCAAATCAAAAGGCAACCTGGAATTACCACTTGTGTGTTTCTGCGTGTGTGAATGTGTACTTCTATAGCCAAATTACTACGGAACAAAAAGTAGGTTCACTTTTCACAAAAGCCTTAATACATGCATCCATTTGACTTTTTTATATAAGTCCTTGCTGGCTTCAGGGGTTTAAACTGAATATGTGTTTCATCATCAATCAGATCTCTGTATTGGTCTCATGCAGCTTTCCATAATGTTTTCATTCCAAGTGACATCCATCATTTTGGTGAGTATAAATAAACATCTTCTATATTATCACACTTTTCTGGCTTTGAGAAAAACATATCACACAGAAAGGGCTCCCGCACTGAGCTTCGGTATGACAACAAACCAGCAGCCACCAAATAAAAACCGTGAGTCCTGCTGCTGTTCAGATGCTTGTGATGAACCCAACAGGCCCTGACAGCGTTCAGTTTACTCAAGTGCCAAACGGTTTATCCCAGAACTAAACAGAGCTGGGTATCTGCAGCCAGGGGCGCCTCTGCAGGGAAGGTGCTGGAGGTCCTGGCACACACAAGGACAATTTGCTCGGCTCATAAAAGGCTCAGAACGAAAGTCTAACAATAACACGGCACAGCTTGACCTCACACCTGGATGCACGACTGCCACATCTCGTTTTTGTCGTGAAGTGTTTGCCTCTCTGGCTGTTTGTATTTTTATTATTTGCGTTGCATGTCTGCAAGTCTTTGCGTGCCTCGTTTAATTAATCTTGCAGCATTTAAATGTGTCTGTATAGTTTATTTAAGGCCTGACACAAAGGGAGACCACAATATCATGTTTACAGCTCAGCAGTGGAAACTTTAAACACAGTCACAGTGTTGGAGCGATTGCCATAATGTCTCTTTGCCACCACAGAGTGTTTCCATGTTGGTCTGCTGAGCCTGCTGATGTTATACAAGCAAGAATCATTATGAGGCCAGATGAACATTAACACTTATTTTTCATTTTTAGGGAATGTAAATGCAATCTTGCTGAGCGTTAAAGCTAATACAAGCACTATATAATATTATTTCTATTATGTATTTGTTATTTGTATACTGCATATCTTTTTTACTTATTTCTGACCTCTTTGGTCTGTTTCTTGTGCTCTTGTAATGGTAAATTTAAAGTTATATCTTAGATTTTCTTACAGTACATTTACTGTACTTTTGTGCAATTCTGAGGTACATGTACTTTACATGAGTGTTTCCATTTTATGCTGCTCCACTACATGTCAGAGGCAAATATTTTAATTTTTATTCTACTGCATTTGTTTGATAGCTACAGTTCTTAGTAAGCCTGACAATGGGACTGAACTGCCATTACGTTTCACTTCATTCATTCTATTTAAATCGCTGATCAAATCAGAGATGTAGGCAGCAATAACTGGAAACATCTTCATTTGCTGATTAAGACTGTGAGATCTGATTGAAAGCTCAGGGAAAAGGGACTAGTAATAAATATGTCCACTTGCACCAACTACAACAAGAAACTGATACTTGCACATTAATGTGTAAGATTTTGAAAGCTGGACTTTCACTTGTAATTGAGTATTTTTACACTATGGAATTACTACTTTTACTTTAACCTGCAGCAACTGATTTTTTGGGGGGGTCAGCGGAAACAAGCTATAAACACAACATCCACATATTATCACCTTATAAAGTTGTTATAGCGAACTTGTTAGCATACAGCTGTCTATTTAGACATCCAGCAGAGACGGAGTGAAATTAGCATTAATTTGGAGTCGTGTTTGTGTTCACCTGGCGAACGTAAGTCCAATATTTACTCCCCTTTTACCTCTGTTTTTGGGCTCCACTAACTCCTAAATATGTTCACCAGCTAATCGCCAACTGTCTGCTGTTTAGTACTGAGCAGGTAGCGTACAGTGGCTTTTTAGAGCGTTTTTGTTGAAAACAGCTGCCTGCTGCAGTTGAAAACGACGCTACGAGAGCAGTGAGAGTGAACCACAACAGTAAAGTTGCGGGCCGGGCAGCCAAACAATGAGTTAAAAGATGCTATAAAGCTCCGTAGAGCTGACAGAAACTGCAGAGTTGGTGATATCTGCGAGGGGCAGCACGGTGGCTCAGTGGTTAGCACTGTCGCCTCACAGCAAGAAGGTCCTGGGTCAGAACTGGAGTTGGTCCCCAGATGCTGCACAGTGGCTGCCTGCTGCTCCTAACTTAACTTAGTTTGTGAACTGTGAACACCTTTCACATTACACAGTCATTTGATCCATTGTTAATATAAAAATATTGATATCAGCTTTAAGTAAAGGATCTGAACGACTTTTTTTCAATAAAAACATCCAATACATCTTACCACTGAGACAACGAATGATTTAAAGTATATGAGTGATGATACAGATGATATAAAAGTCTCTTTGAGGATATGTAATGCCAAACACTGGTGCCAAAAAGACATCAATCCAAGGTCATCAGGTGTCAGTGTGCAGACAGTGCAGAGGTCCCCCGAGGGGACAGCCACCCGGTCCCAGCTGGGATAATCAGAGAGGGAGGGAGCGAGACAGGAAGCAGGCTGTGCGTCAGTGTGCAGCAGCTGGGGAGTCCCATCACAACCATCACCTCCAGCTGTTCGGCATCACGCTCTGTTACAAACACGGACACGCTATACGCAAGAACCACAACAACGCGCCTTCTGAGCAGTCAGCAGCTGCAAAGCCAATGAGAGCAGCCACTTCTGATGTTTTCTTAGAATCCATGCCACACTGATTCATGTCTGAGAGTCACCTGAGGACGGAGGAGAATTAATGTCCACTACTCAGCCTGTCAGCTGTGCTTCTCGTGTGTATCTGCAGAGAAATCATATCACACGTTTATATTTCAACAGTGGCAGGCATGATCTATACTGTGATATAAAACAAAACAAAATACTGGAGGAGGTGGGACACAGTTCTAAGTTTTGACTCCCTGCTATTGTAGAGCATTAAGTCATTTTCAGCTTCAATAAACCTTCACTGGCGAACAGTGAACTGCAGCAGCAACAGGACTCCAAAGAAATCCAAAAACCGCCACTTACAGTACAACATAAAAGATCAGTGGTGAAGATCCTGCACAGAGCACACAGCTTAAGACCAGGACGGGCGCTGCTACATCTTCGGGGAAAACCAGGTAAAGATCAGGCCATCGACATTTGACACCAGAGACTTTTTTTGAACAGGGACAGGGGTTACGATCTCCCCGCATATACGACCATCTCTTATGATGTGACCAAAGTTCCACACTTGAGAGGACAATTGAGCCATCGCCATGACAACTGAGCATATCCTGATGAAGACCGTGAGGTGAGACGTACTGTAGTTGAAGGATATCTACCGAAGAGGTTACACTGTGTATCTTGAAATTCCAAGTGGAACGTTTTGTCTCAAAACAAAGTTGAGCCAGAAAGCTCAGTATGTAGAAAAATATTGAATATTCAGGACTGATCATTATTCAAAGCCTTTCAAATCTAGTCAGCCAGTAAAAATACTGACTGCACTTGATGTGCAAATGTATTAAATTTAAAGGTTGTTTTTCTTTCTCTCTGGAATGTAAACATTCTACAATCCTGCCGAGGTTTGAAGCTGATAAAACTATTTAATCTGCTTGGCCAATCTTCTCCACTCATGAATAGGCTGTCATTTCGTAGTTATTAATTAAGTTGAATTGTCTATATTAAATTATTTATTTACTCAAGAAAAAAATCTAAACTTTTTTTGAACCCAAGGGGTTTTTAAAAAGGGGAAATTGCCAGTTAAGTTGCAGCTCAAATACCAACAATCAATGATAATTGCTCTTTGGTTTATGTGGAAGTAAGTTGCTATTTTCAGTACGTGTATTTATTGATTTTTTTTTTGTCTGCAACAAAAAGTCTGCAAAGTCTACAACTCTGTGCCTACTTCATAATGCATTTGCTCATCTCACAGCAACTCAGCCTATCTATTTTCAGCAAACAGCCCAGAACCGAGCAGAATAAACAACCAACATAATCACACAGGATTACATCTCCTTTTCCCTGCAAATTCAGTGTTATAAAAGACTCCTTAACGAGGCTGTGCTGCTTTGATGATGTGTGAAAAATCAAATCTTGTGTTCCATTCACAGAGTAGCAGAGAAAGGTGTCAGCGCTGTGAAAGCCGGTCACAGAGGAATAAGAGGTTCTGCTCAAAACGCTCATTTATTATTTATCAGCTGGGTGTCACACTGAGACGAAATGTGAGGTGTGAGAATAAGTTTCATAATCAGCAATGAGCAAAGCAACTTACTGGAAGATATTGACCAATATTTTCTTTTTATTTTAAATCAATGTTGATTGTTGTCACCTCAGCCCTAAAAGCAAAAATGAGGTTTGGATAAAGATGTGGTGACACTATTTCTGTAAGATTTTATAAGTGAATAAATTGATATGATTCCCTGAAGACAGGGAACTCTTATTAGAGTTAGACTTTCCACCCAACATTAATATTTTACAAATGTCAGTATCAGTAAAATCTTGGATAATAAGACATGAATTAAGTCTGTACATACTGTATATATCTAATCCATAAATAATAATTAAACAAGGATGAATGTATGTGTATGTGATACATCTGAATGTAAATGTCAATCAATAAAAAATCTGAACAAATTAAAAGAAAAACAGCAGTTTATATTGCCAAATAGATTGGTTAATGGAAATTTAGACTCCAGATAATATGCATCACACCTTAAGAATCCCACATCAGTTAATCCCCTGGTCTCACAACAGACAAATTGATTTCTTTCTCTACGTGGGATAAAATAAGTTGGTCTTTTCTGTGGGAAAGGCAGTTGTAATTGCTCACCACTGATAACAAGTTGCAGCCCATTACCACAGTGGTGATTAATTACAGGCAGCAGGGCTGTGGAATAAATGAAATAGTGCATAAGGGAAGATTGAACAAAGTTATCAGGTCGGCGCTTAATGTTAACGTCAAGTCTAATTGTCACATGTAACAAACCTGAGATTACAAAGCCTTGAACACAGTCAGTGTGATGGAGCTCTCCAGGTGTTTAAACTGAAATAACATACTACCAGGCATTCATTTTAATTAACTGCAGTATTACTATTAGAACAATGATACATTTTTATTATTTTGGCTCTGTGCCCCAGTAAGTGAAACAATCACTATCAGGTTAATGTTCTGACATTCAGCTTTTAAAGGTATTTGAGAGTGTTCGCGTCCATATTTGGTGAACAGTGTCGAAATTGTAGCCCTTTTAATACTTTAAATCCCAAATTTAGGACAATGCAGCCGGTAAGTGATCTTAAATATGCAGACAAGGCAGCCAAGGAGGTTTTAAGGCCAAACAGGAATGTTTTTGACTGGCCAGATCAGTCACCTGACCTCAATCCATCTGAACATGTGTCCACGTCTGGCAAAGAAGTCGGATAATGTCTGATGATGATGAGTCATAAACTTCAGCCAATCATTAACTATAAAGGATTTACAACCAAATATTAATTATGATGGCTTAATGTTAAGGTTGTTTTAATTTGTCCAATTACTTTCTCCCCTAAAATTGAAGAACTACAACCATGCTGGCAGCTCTGTTACTTTGGCACAGAGCCGTTAAATGCTAACGTGAGTGTGCTAACATGCTCACAGTGGCAATGCTAACATGCTGATGTTCAGCAGGTATAATGTTTACTTGTCATTGTCACCCTCTTAGTTTAGTGTGTTAGCATGCTAACAAAACGTACAGTTGGGGTTGATGGGAATGTCATTAGTTTTGAAAATATTATGTTATTAATCCTTAGGGGGACGCGAATATCTCTTCTAAATTTAATCGCAATTCATCAAATAGTTGTTGAGACATTTGACTCAACATAACTTCATGGTGGCGCTAGAGGGAAAGTCAGGGGATCACCAAAGTCAGTAGGATACATCCTCTGTGGGCCATGAAACTCAGTACAAAATTTCATGGCAATCCATCTAATTGTTGTTGAGATATTTCAGTCTGGACCAAAGAGGTAGACCGACTGACCAACAGATCAACAATGCCATTCCTAGAGCCATGCCGCCTAGCGTGGCCGACAAAGACTACAGTTTATACAAAGTTCATCTGATGTGAAAGTAAACACCCTCAACTTAAAGATGAGAGTCAGCACTTTTGATCTCAGTAATTGTTTCATTTCAAATCTAATGTGCCATTACCATACATTACTGTTCTAATACCTTCTGACTGCACTGTACGTTTAGGCTGTTACACTCGCTGGGGCAGCTGTATATGTTCCTCTCGTGTCTTTGATTTGTGATTCATGTGCTGACTTTCACAGAGCTGCGCCTCCAGTCTTGGTTGATAGTGAGGATGTGGATGTAGGCTTAAATGATGGACAGATTAACTTTCCTCCGGCTTTCAAGAATCACATTACCTGAGATGAGCTCAGAGGCTCTTTGAAATAAAAAGGCCATAAAGGTAATGTGAGTCCCTCAAAATGCACTCTGCATCCTTTCAGAATGCACACAGAGCAAACATACGTACATGAATCGGCTGGAGAGGAAATGGACAAAGAACATTATGACTGGGTCAATATGGATCCGCCCTCACTCATTCTTATTACATACTTGCAGAAAGATTCACATCTCTGCTGCTGGGGTTTTTTTTCTCCATAGAACTTCCCAAATCCCAATTGATTCATTTACAAATATTCAGTGGTGAGAGACATGATAATCTGGCAGGCACAGCGTGGTCATCTTCAGATGGTACCAGCGCAGTGGCAGCTGTGACTCAGAGATGTCGGCTGTTCTACAGTGACAGCCTGCAAATGCCACCTGGACGAGAAGCTAAAATAAACACTATTTGTAGTGTGACTGGCATGCAATAAGAACACTGTACTTCTGCAACACAGCGAGAGTCTCTGAATAAACCATTCAACTCCACAAACAGGCAAACAGAAAGCAGAGCATCAGCCTCTTTCTTTCGGGACTAAATGTATTTTTCATTTTGACCGATGAAAGCTGCTGGCCCTTTGCCTGACAACTCCTGCTATAGTGACACTCGATACTTGCTTTCACGTTTACTTCACTAAGCACTCTGCTGCTTTTGTTGCTAAGCCATTAGGCATACAGCAGCATACTTTCAAACGCTTACAGACGGCTGATATCCCCTGTGGAAGAAATGAGAGCAAATTGATTTTAATTTACAATACAGCAACATTTATTTTATTGATAAAACAAACACAAGTGTATCTTGTTCATCATGATAAAATGAGAAACTGAGATAACTTTCTGGGGGGTTGCATATGTTAAAATCACACATTATCATGTCAGATACTTAAGCTGTGACATGAAAACGATCTTTGAATAAAATATTATTCACAAATTAGCATAAGTCCAGGCAGTGGTGTTTCACTCAACATTGTAGATTCAGATTCTTAATGTTGTTACAAATGATTAGTTTATTTTTCTCTTGCCTATATGTGTATTTAGACCCCATTCTTCTGTTTAACATGCGATATGATTTACCGTGCATGGATGCACAGTCCTGCAGCCTTTTCAAACACTCGTGTTTTGAGGACCTCTGAGTGCAAACCTTGAATAGGATGTGTGGGAACACTTCAACAGCGCTGTATCTTTGTCATGAAACAGCATTTTCTCTATTTTCAGTGTTTGTGGTTCAATTTTCATAACATTTAGTTGTCTGGAGAAAGTGCATGCCTGAAAATACATTACAAGAAAAAAGCAATTATCTGATTTATCTGGGAGCTAAAGAAATACATTTGTAATAGGGTTAGGGTTAAGGTTAAAGGTGGAGTGACAGGTAAGATGCTGAATTTAGTACAAAGACAAACTACATTAACCCTGATGTTCTGTTTGGGGTCCGCGATGTCCCAGGCCCTTTTTAACAGCTCAAAAAACATACTTAACATTGTTTTATCAGCTTGATACGTCATGACTTTCCCTAATTTTATGAGATTTGTTTCTAAACATAATTTAAACTGATCACATTTCAAAGGTTCGCTACAGAAACATTGTTAAATATACTGGATTTTCATATTTCATATATCTTTATCTGTGACAGTACTTCTTAACACAGCACTACCTCTCCTAGACCTCAAATACTGCACATCTATTTGGACTTCTGTTGTTGGAGTTTTATACCAGTTTGTTCATAGGAGGTCTAATAGGGAGTTAGTTTTTGTGTCCAGCCCCCTTTATGGCAAATGTAAGGGTTACCACTTTTCTACATATTGTGTTTTTATAAGGTCAGAATAAATGAAAAAAATATATTTCAAAAAAAGAAAATTGGTTGATTTCGCTATTATTTTTACACATCCAGCAGTGGGTTCATTGGGACCCCAAACAACGAGGAAGTAAAGCCAATGTTGACAAGACAGCTGAACAATCCACCCATGTGTGATTGTTGAACATCTCATTCCAACATGATGGACATTATTATGCTGCTATAACAGTCTCCACTCTTCTGGGAAGGATTTCCACAAGATTTTGGAACCTGCTCCCACTCAGCCACAAGAGCATGACTGAGGTCCACCACTGATGCTGAGCAATAAGGCCTGGTTCACAGTCGGCGTTCCAGGTCATCCCAAAAGTGTTAGACGGGGTTGAGGTCAGGGCTCTGTGCAGGTCAGTCAAGTTCTTCCACAACAAACTGGGCAAAAGGACGCTGTCATGTTGAAACAGCAAAGGGTCTTCCTCAAACTGTTGCCACAACGTTGGATTGTGGATTGTCTTAAGTACCATTGTATGCTGTAGCATGAAGGCGACCCTTACAGCGCACATGTGTTTCAATCTGAATATCTCAGAAATGATGTTCTAACACAATTAAAACAGTAATGTGAATGTATGTTGACTTATTTTCTGGGTGGGAAACCACTTATCGTTTTGTAATTAGTCCCCTTTGTTTCAGTTGTTGAATCACTTTTCCTGCATCAGCAATACACTCATCAGTCATTTTTGTTTTTACTGGCTCTGTGTTACATTCACAAACAGAGAGCCACTGAGTATCAGCTTTTACAATATTAGCCAACTCAAACAAATGAGCATAAAGTATCACACAGCAGTATGTTTGGTGTCTGTAAGATTTTCCTTTAAATTGCTGTAAAAAGAAACAGGTCAAAGTGATGTAAGAGGATGTTCTCTTCTCTTTTTTGGATGTTCAGATTCAATCAGTAGTTGATGTGTGGGTGAGTCTGTTCCTGGAAACACAGTCAATGAAACATATGTGAAAATAAAATATGAACTGTGGCCAGAAAGCAGACATGCCCTAAAAAAAACAGCAACACTTTTTTCATACAAAGAATCTCATCAAGCCTCAACTCAAACCGCCAAAAAACTTCCCTGAATTGTTTTAAACTCCAGCAAGTACTTGAATTTAACAGTCACATGGATATTGGTGTTGCCAGGATGAAAAACTGCAGATATTAATGTGAAATGCATGAAAAGTCTCATTCGAAAACACTGAAAACATTTTCTACACTCACGTGATCAAAGAGTTATTGAGTTAGTAGATTTTACTACTAAACAACAAAACAGTAACAGTTCAGGCCACTGAGGAGTAAACTGAAATCTGGACACCAATCCACTTAACTGGCCGACTATGCAGACTGTTGCCATTATTTCATGTGTTTTTATTGTTTTATTATGTCCTGTGTTGATCTAATGTACACAGGAGGACTCAGTAAGCAGTACTGACATTCGCCTGGTGAAATAAAGTAAATTGAAATTGAATTGAGCTGCTGACCCTTCAGACAAGCGCCAGATATGGGCAAGAAGTTACATCTGTTACAGAGAAATCCTAATTGTGAGGTGTAAATAATAAAAACCTCGATTGAAAAGTGTAAATACAAACGCAGATAGCTCACACACACGCGCGCGCGCGCAGACAGACGTTGTAGGCTACCTGGAACTGTTGCAGCTGGATTGGCTGAACCTCGACACCTGTTGATTAGGACATGTGCGCCTCTTTTTCTCCTAAATGGAAAATCACTTGCAGGCTTTATGGTCTCACACTGACATATGTCCACTAACGCGTTCAGAGGAGAAAACACCTGGTGGACTCACCCTGGCTGCTCTGGACGAGTATGGGTCGTCAAATAAGGCCCAGATCTTCGGCTGCCAAACTTCGCAGCAGCCCCTCGACCTGTCGGGACAGTCCTCGATCCCGAACCGCCTCGGCATCTCTCTGTCGTCGTCGGTGTCCTCCGGGTCCGGCGGTTCAAATATATCCAGGGCCTCCTCCGCGTCCCGGTGCTGCCGGTAGGTCATCCAGCAGCACGGCTCCACGTCTGTCTCGTCAATCCCCCAAAACGCCAGCTCCTCCTCGAAGAGCGGCCCGCAGACGTCGGCCGGGCAGTGCAGCTTGCCGGTTCGATAGTAGTTTAGCACGTAGGCGAAGATGCCCGGGTGTCTGTCGAAGAAGAACTCGGTGGCACTCGGGGGCGCAGCGTCCGAGTCAGAACTGACCTGCGGGTCCGGGTCTGCCAGCCATGCCAGGCGGGTCCCCGGCAGGGTCCTGAGGGTGCTCTTGTAGGTTTCATGTCGAGTGCCGCCTACGTTGATGATGATTTTGTCCGAGTCTTCCCCTCTGGCCATCTCCTCCTTCAGACATGATTTAGACGGAGGTTTGTTGCCTGACTTGCGCCCCCGGTAAGACGAAACACACACCGAGCTTATCATTTAGAAGCAGGGGGTTGTCCACTCGCACAAAAATCAGAAAATGAACGCAAAGTGCGCCCTCATTTCAGACCCTAGTTCTTATAATGGTCCGTGTGTCTCATTTATCCCAAAAAAATAATAGCCTAAAAGTCCAGACAGAGCCAAAGTGATAAAAACCACCTGTTACAAAACTCCGTCTGGTGTCGCAACAAAACGCAGGTGGTCCGGCTCACTGCATGTGTTTTAAAATTTTTTCGTCGAACAGACTACACAATGTGACTTAAATTGATGCTTCCAGATGTTGCACTTATTTCCCACCCATGAACATAAGGTTGTTGCCAATGATAGAATGTGTGTATATATATCGGCTAATTACGCACGGTAAAACGGGCCTGTAGGATGAACCACTTAACCTAAAGTAATGTGTCACTCCTCGCCCCTTTTTGACAAATATTATCCAAAATCTGCAACGCCAAAATCCACAACTATTCCAGACAACTTTTCTCTTCTCCGCACAAGACGAGGAAGCCTGAGAATGATCCAGTCGCGCATTTAATCATTGCACTGAGATATCCCTCCAGTTCTTCCTGCTGAAAACGCTCAGCTCGCGTGCCAGATGTGGGGTTGTTTTCCAGCTGGGGATCTGTTGCTTCTCCACAAGTAGCCTATCTTCCCTTAGCGACACAGCCCGGTTGGATGGTGCGTTAAACAACAGGCTCGACAGTTTAACTCTTCGGCTGCTGGCGGAGGTTGGCGCATTATTGAACCACTCCCTCTAATTAGATCGAGAGGATGGGCTCATGGAGTGTGTGGGTGTGGGTGTGTGAGAGAGAGATGAGCAATATCTCAGCTGTTCATCAACCCTCAATTTACTTTTTTTGTAGGCTGTAATATTGTACATATTCAAGTCTGGGTCATCATGGGAACATCCTTACCTGCACTGTGGTACCAACATTTCTAAATAATAATAATAATAATAATAATAATAATAATAATAATAAAAATAAACAGTCATTTAGAACACCAAACAGCACTGAGCACAATATGTGAATGGTTGTGTATTGCCATGTACCTTTTGCTATTGCCATGGCCATTGCATGTGGTTGCTTTAGGTTGTACAGGTGATGCATGTACATGATATGTCCAGGCATGCATGTGAAAACGTAAGGGACACACTATACTTGCACACACTGACTGATGGAGTAGTACTGCTATACAGAAGGAGTGTGCAGAAACAAAGTACAATACTGTCCTGAACATTTGCTGATGTTGTTTCACTGCATGACAGGCAAGCACAACCACACAGACTAACCTCTTAAATTAGGTCTTTTCATCACTCTTTCTATTAGGATTCATGTTAGCCTAGACTTTCAGCAGTGCTCTCAATATGCCAAATGAAAAGATCCAGATGTGATTTTACTGTCATTTCCAGGTGTAGCCCAAGATTATTGTTATTATTGAGCAGCTATGAAGTGTGATCCAACAGGTAGCTTTGAGGCCTCCAGTGAGTAAGAGAAAACTCATGTGTTGCCAGCACAACCTAAGATTGACACCTAGTGGATCATTCAGAGAAAAACATGTTCAGCGAGCCTCTTCAATGAGCCATTCAATAGTAAAGAATGATCATTTAGTGATTATCAGTGGAGGAAGGTGTGTTCAGTTGTTTACTTAAGTAAAAGTAGCAATACTACAGTGTAAAAATACTCTTGCAAGTGAAAGTACTGTATTAGATTTTACACAAAGTCTGTTTACAGGTATTGAGGAGTAACTCACTATAGGCTATGTGAAAAAAGTTGTAGAATAACATTACACCTTTTGTGGCTCCGGAGGGAGCTGCATGTAGTCTGATAAATGGTTGGGGCTAAAGACTACAAGTTTGAAAATGAAAAAAATCTGGGGGTGTGGAGTTGGCAAGAAGTGAGCTTACCAGACCTCTGTAGCGTGCTCCTCATCTCTGCTTGAGGCTAGAGGCTTTAGGCTACATTAGCAGCTACTTATGGAGGATATTCTTGGTCATATTTCAAATTAAAAGTCCAAATAGAAAATTAAGAGAGATAAAAAAAATATTATTTTACTACACTACTAGAAATAATCAGGCCATAATTAAAATTAAAAGTCCAAATAGAAAATAGAAAAAGCAAATTGAAAATGTAAAATGATAATGAAAAAAGTTAAATTTAAAATGGTTGAATGGAAATGTTCAAACTAAAAGCTCAAATTGTAAAGATTAAATTGAAAATGACAATGTAAATAAGAAAAGGGAAACATCAAATATCGAAATGGAAAAGCTTAAATGGAAATACTTAAATTAAAAGCTTAAGTGGAAAAAACTAAATAGAAAAGATGAAATTTTAAATGTCTAATGGCAAATGCCAAATGGAAAGTGAAAAAGATAACATTTAAAATGCCAAATGTCAAATGGTAAAGTGCAAATGCAAAAGAAATTTAGTTTTACCTTTTTCTATTTGGACTTTTAATTTTAATTGTTATTAAGCTAGCTAATAATAGCTAATAATATCAACTGTGTATCTGTCTGGAAGGCTAGTGCATTTATCACTCTTGGCTAATAATATCAACTGTCAGAAAGGCTAGTGCTCATTGCAAATAATATCAGCTGTATTTCTGCCAGAAAGGCTAGTGCTCATAGCTAAAAATATCAACTGTTTTCTGTCAGAAAGACTAGTGCTCGTAGCTAATAATATCAACTGTATTTCTGCCAGAAAGGCTAGTGCTCATAGATAATAATATCATCTTTTTATCTGTCAGAAAGGCTAGTGCATTTATCACTCTTGACTAATATTATCAACTGTCAGAAAGGCTAGTGCTCTTTGCTAATAATATCAACTGTATTTCTGCCAGAAATCTGTTTTCTATCAGAAAGGCTAGTGGATTTAATACTAGTAGCTATGTTTCTCTCAGAGAGGCTAGTGTATTTATCACTTGTAGCTAATAATATCTACTGTATTTCTGTCAGAAAGGCTAGGGCTCATAACTAATCATATCAACTGTATTTCTTTCAGAAGAGTAGTGTATTTATCAATCATAGCTAATAATATTAACTATTTCTGTCAGAAAGGCTACTGCATTTATCACTCATAGCTAATAATATCTACTGTATTTCTGCCAGAAAGGCTAGTGCTCGTAGCTAATAATATCAACTGTCTTTCTGTCAGAAAGACTAGTGTTTTAGCTACTAATATCAACCGTATTTCTGTCAGAATGGCTAGTGTATTTATCAATCATAGCTAATAATATCAACTGTGTTTCTGTCAGAAAGGCTAGTGTTCATAGCTAATAATATTAACTATATTTTTGACAGACAAGCTAGGGCTCATAGCTAATCATATCAACTGTATTTCTGTCAGAAGGCTAGTGGATTTATCACTCATAGCTAATAATATCAAGTGTTTTTCTTTCAAAAAGGCTAGTGCATTTATCACTCTTGGCTAGTAATATCAACTGTCTTTCTGTCAGAAAGGCTGGTGCTTGTAGCTAATAATATCAACTGTATTTCTGTCAGAAAGACTACTGTTCGTAGGTAATAATATCAACTATTTCTGTCAGAAAGGCTAGGGCTCATAACTAATCATATCAACTGTATTTCTTTCACAAGGATAGTGCATTCATCACTCGTAGCTAATAATATCAACTGTGTTCTTATCAGAAAGGCTAGTGCTCGTAGTTATTAATATCAGCTGTTTTTCTGTCAGAAAGGCTAGTGCATTTATCACTGGCAGCTAATTATATCAACTGTATTTCTGTCAAAAAGGCTAGTGTTCGTAGTAAATAATATCAACTGTATTTCTGTCAGACAAGCCAGTGCTCGTAGCTAATAATATCAGCTGTATTTCTGTCAGAAATCCCAGCTAATAATATGAACTGTTTTTCTGTCAGAAAGGCTAGTGTATTTATCACTCGTAGCTAATAATATCAACTTTGTTTCTGTCAAAAAGGCTAGTGCTCATTGCTAATATTATGAACAGTTTTTCTTTCAGAAAGGCTAGTGTATTTATCACTCCTAGCTAATAATATCAACTGTGTTTCTGTCAGAAAGGCTAGAAATACTTAAAAGCTTAAATGGAAAAAACTAAATTATTATTTCTTTTTGCACTTTACCATTTGCCATTTGCCATTTTAAATTTCATCTTTTCCATTTAGGTTTTTTCCATTTAAGCTTTTAATTTAAGTATTTCCATTTAAGCTTTTCCATTTCCTATTTTGAGTTTCATGTTTGATGTTTCCCTTTTCTCATTTCCATTGTCATTTTCAATTTAATCTTTACAATTTGAGCTGTGAGTGTTACTTATATATATATTTGATTTGTTACCACTGATGAAATGTAAAACCTTTAGCTACTCAGGCGTTTTCACTTATGTTGCCTAATTAGACCTTATCTTGGGGCTTTGTGGGTCCCTACAAACTGCTCTTGACATCACATAATTCCCAGCATAGCTCCACCTAACTTACACCTGACAAGAGGTTTAATCAGCCAGAGTAATTGAAAACACCTGTGTGGGTGTGCAGAGCCTTTAATTTACAAAGCAACTAGCCTAGTAACTACAGCTGTCAGATAAATGTAGTGGAGTAACAGGTCAAATATTTCCTTCTGAAATGTAGTGGAGTATATGTGAGGTAAAGTAAAAGTGCCTCCAAATTGTACTTAAGCTCTGTACTTGAGTAAATGTACCCAGTTACATTCCACCACTGTTATTTATCAATCCATCCTTTCTCCATACCCGTTTATTCCCATTAAGGCCCTCTGGATGGAATAAGGCTAAAACACAGAGCGGCAGAAGCTACATTTTTATAACTGTAGGAATAACTCCCAACTATTCTTCTTGATGATGAGCTTTCCTGCATTCTTAGGTGGGATGTGTTATTTTGAATAGTCTGTGTGTTTTCTCTTGAATATAAAACATAGCTACATTTGTGTCACATACAAACATCTTTGGACACTTTTAAATTGTTTTAAAGGCACTTAGTGCTAGGGGAAGCATTAAAACAGCAAAAGGAAGATCACAGTCACAGAAATGAACCAAATTCATGAAACATGAGGGTAGAAATATGAGCTTCAGGAAAGTATCAATCAAGCGTCTTTACTAAAATCATTTAATGATCTGTTCAGTCACAAGAGTAACAGGCATCAAAATCTGTTGTCAATTATTCCTGCAGACTGGAGTAAAACTTTCCAGGCTCAGAATTTATTTTTGGAACCGAAACCAGTCTGCAGAGTGAGCTTGATAAGTACCAGTTCTCCTTGTGAGAAGTGTAGATAAATAAAATGGTGCCCTAATTAGTAGAGCCTCAAAAATAAAGGACACTGATGCTCATTTTTTAAATAGAGAAAAGGCCATCCCATATTTTAAGTTACAAACACTTCTGCTCAGATAAACTGCAAGTTTCAGATTGGACTAAGCCTTACAGTAGGTCAACATATGCTGTGAAAGACATCATCAATCTGTTTTGTTGAAAAGTGACACAAATGTGGTGCATTGATTTTTGGAGTGAACATTATCTTATCTTAATAAACATCATCTGTAAATTTTGCATTACAAGAACAAATTAAAGAGATTTGAATTTTTTAAAATATTTTTATTATGACAAGTCAAGAAAAAAACTGTGAAATTACATCATTTTTGGCACCAAACAACAGTGATACGGCCAATGTATTTCTGTAAACAAAATGTTGACGTCCATGGTTTTAGTCCACTTCCTCAATAGTGGGGCCCTTAGAGCTGTCTCCTGCCTGGCTGCCGCAGTTTCCTGATGGTGCTGCTCCCTGGTACAACTTGGTCACAATCGGCTTGCACACCTTCTCTAGTTCATTCTGCTGATGCTCATACTCGTCTTTCTCTGCCAGCTGGTTGTTCTCCAGCCAGGAGATCGTCTGGTTGCACTTGTCAATGACCATCTTTTTATCGTCCTCGCTGATCTTTCCTTTCATATTCTCATCCTCGACACTGCTCTTCATGTGGTAGGTGTACGACTCCAGTGAGTTCTTTGCTGCAATCTTCTCCCTCTGCATGTCGTCCTCAGCCTTGTACTTTTCAGAGTCCTGCACCATCCGCTCTATCTCCTCTTTGCTAAGGCGGCCCTTGTCATTGGTGATGGTGATTTTGTTTTCTTTGCCGGTGCTTTTGTCGACGGCGGACACATTCAGAATGCCATTGGCATCGATGTCAAAAGTTACCTCCACCTGTGGTACACCTCGGGGAGCAGGAGGGATACCTGTGAGCTCAAACTTGCCCAAGAGGTTATTGTCCTTGGTCATGGCTCTCTCACCCTCATACACCTGAATCAGCACACCTGGCTGGTTATCCGAATATGTGGAGAAGATCTGGGTCTGCTTGTTGGGGATGGTGGTGTTTCGTTTGATTAGAGGCGTCATAACTCCACCTGCAGTCTCAATGCCCAGAGACAGGGGAGCCACGTCCAGCAGCAGCAGATCTTGGACGTTCTCTGAAGTGTCACCCATGAGGATAGCAGCCTGGACTGCTGCACCATAGGCCACAGCTTCATCTGGGTTGATGCTCTTGTTCAGTTCTCTGCCATTAAAAAAGTCCTGCAACAGCTTCTGGATTTTGGGAATTCTTGTGGAGCCCCCAACCAGGACGATTTCATGGATCTTGGACTTATCCAGCTTGGCATCTTGCAGGGCCTTCTCAACTGGTTCCAGTGTTCCCCTGAAGAGCTCCGAGTTGAGCTCCTCAAAGCGCGCCCTTGTGATGGAGGTGTAGAAGTCGATGCCCTCAAAAAGAGAGTCGATCTCAATGCTAGCCTGGGTGCTTGAGGACAGGGTCCTCTTCGCTCTCTCACAAGCTGTACGCAGTCTCCTCACTGCTCTCTTATTTTGGCTGATGTCCTTCTTGTGTTTTCTTTTAAATTCCTCTACAAAGTGTTTGACCATCCGGTTGTCAAAGTCCTCCCCACCAAGGTGTGTGTCTCCTGCGGTGGATTTCACCTCAAAGATGCCGTCCTCAATGGTCAGGATGGACACGTCAAAGGTGCCTCCACCGAGATCAAAGATGAGCACATTGCGCTCTCCTCTTTTACCTTTATCCAGGCCATAGGCTATGGCTGCTGCTGTGGGCTCGTTGATGATCCTCAGAACATTCAGTCCAGAGATCACCCCAGCGTCCTTGGTGGCTTGCCTCTGAGAGTCGTTGAAATAAGCTGGAACTGTGATGACTGCATTTGATACCCTCTGTCCCAGGTAGGCCTCAGCGATCTCCTTCATTTTAACTAGGACCATGGAGGAGATTTCCTCTGGGTAGAAGGCCTTGGTCTCCCCTTTATACTCCACCTGGACTTTGGGCTTTCCATTGTCATTGATCACCTTGAAAGGCCAGAGTTTCATGTCGGACTGGACAACGGTATCGTTAAACTTTCTCCCGATGAGCCGTTTAGCATCAAAGATTGTGTTGGTGGGGTTCATAGCAACCTGGTTCTTGGCAGCATCTCCAATGAGCCTCTCTGTGTCAGTAAAGGCCACATAGCTGGGAGTGGTCCTGTTGCCCTGGTCATTGGCAATGATCTCCACTTTGCCATGCTGGAAAACCCCAACACAAGAATAGGTGGTGCCCAGATCAATGCCAATAGATATTCCCTTAGCTGAGGACATCTTGCTTCGGTGTGTTAGAGTTCCTAGAAAAAATAGGGGAATGTCACATTTTAATTTTCTAATGCTGCACATGAAAGCCTTGATCACTGCAACTGAAATCACTCAAAATGACTACATTATTGATGTCGGTTATATTGATAAAATGTTTGTAGTGCCATCATTTTTGTCCATCTAATTATCAGACAGAGACGTATGTGAGAGGTGCAGTTAAAATAAAGGCAACACTGGCTGAAAATCATTATTATTAGTTATTCACTGCTGAGGAGACTATTTCATGGCACAAGTTTAATCTAATGTAATTGCTCCACTACGGAAATATAAATATAACAAATATTAACTGAGTGGTTACCCTTGTCCCTTCAAATTCAATTGTTTCTCTAATGTACTGTAAAATTAACTTCATACCACCATTAATAAAGACATAATAAAAAGCAGAATTGATGCATTAGTACTGGTAAGTTTTAATGTCATCTTTTAGAGAACAAGTGGATTAAAATAATGCCTCAAGATGCACCAAACACGTCACAGATATGTGATAATATGAAGAAGTCTGCACTGTTTCCATTCAAATTAATTCAAACACAATCTGATAATCAATTGCTACTTACTTTCAGTAGTAATCTCTCTGTTGCTCAAAGATGTTGAAGGATCTCAGCAGTCTCCTTGAGTAGTGTCCTTTGTGTCAGCTTTTGCCTCTGTGTGGTTCTTCTTGAACTAATGTCTGGACTGACTCAGGCCCATTGCTTATATAGTTAGAACCAGGTTTCCAGAATGATCCCAGCCCCCCGCCCCCAACCCCTCCTCCAAGCTCAGTGACTCAACTGTTAATATTAGCAACTAATGCAGCTGGCCTGGTGCGCGAGAGCCCCGGTGAATATTCCAGAGAGGGACAGCAGTTTGACGCTCGGCCAGCAGGGCTGACTGCGAGGGAACACAATGTAGTGAATGTAGCAGTAAGGCACATTGAGGGAGGTATGTGGAAGTGTTAGCAGCCATGAATGCAAGCTTTATCCCCAAAATAATGGAAAACATGTATTGTAATCAGTCAACCACTGACCTACAGGGGCCTCTCTCTTTCATTCTCTGGTTTTGTTTTTCTAAACACAACAACTTGTTTAAAGTTACTTTTCTCTGTTAAAAGAACTTGCTTTATTGCTGATTTAATGCATTCTTTTACATACATGGTATACACTTGTGCATTTTGATCACATGAAATGTTACTTTAGGTGACCCCTTTGGATCAAATTAAGACAACGACAATCATATGGCAAACATAAAGTCTAATATATTTTCTCAACATAAAACTCATACATAGGAGTTACAATTAATACCAGAAGCAGTGGAAGGAAGACATTAAATGCACCACTAATAGATGTGGTTTTACAAAAGAGGAATGTTCATTTAATTAAGGTCAGTGCTGATATTTACGTGTTGTAAATTATTTAAAAGGCACATTCATAACATGGCCTTCAAGGTATTATCCAGTCAAAACACTTTATAGCTCTTCAGTCTGACAGATTTCAGCTGGAATTTGAGTGAGCAAATGGAAACTTGGTATTAAATGAGGGTAGTCACAGTAGTTGTTTTACCGTCTCCTTCTCCTCAACCTTTTTCAGTACTTCCTTTTTAGGAATGCACACAGCCTGTTATCTTTAACATAACTTCTTAATCTGTTGTTAGCACATTAAACATCCCTTTGGTTTGCATTTGTTCAGGAGAAGCACTGGTGTTTTAAGATCATTTTAGGGTGAGTGTTGAATGCCAACACCAAGAGTCAGGGATTTAAAATGCACTCAGCCTTTCACAGGCTATTATACATTCTTAAAATAAACAACATTGCGTCATATTGTTTATATAACAAGTGCTATATTTCATCACTGTACTTCGTTGTACTAAAAAGGATGACTGGATGTTACCTTTTAGGGCATGTATGCAGATACCATTCAATGAGATTATTTAATGCATGTAAAACAAACATTTCTAAAATAATGTACATTGTAAGACAGAGTTTATTTTGGCTCAAACCCTGGCTCATGGAATGTACTAATAAAATCTCAATGTCTTTGACAGACAAAACATAAATCTTTTCCATTCTTACAGCCATCATTTGGCACTGTGTGTAAATAGGGTAAACAAACAAATCAACAACTTTGTGATCTAGTAACACAAGCATTAGCAACTAAATAAGTACATACACATGAAAGCATGCAAGCAGGCTGTTTCTTTTTAAACATGTGACAAGACGTAAAATGTTAGTTGGTTATACACTGTATGTTTCCTACAAGTCTTACTCTTATTTTTCATACTTAACACCATGTCTGAAGTGCTATTAATAAGTTACATTCAGCATAAGTAAAATAATTCCTCAATTTTGTAGCAATTTAGAAAATAAAATAGATATCTCTGTTGTATCCCAGGGCAACTGTGTGTTGAGGATCACGCCATCAGAAACTCTAATTAATACCTGTGAACAAATTACAGTGTTAATTAGAACAGTATATTACACTAACACATCATGGTAAAAATATAGGAAATGCAAGACAATCAAAGATAGTGGAAGATATCCACTGGGGGTGAAACCTGCCTGTAATAATTAGGTTTGAAGGGGCCATTCTTGTTGAGGCCCATGTACTTGGCCTGCTCGTCAGAGAGCTCCGTCAGGTGGGCATCAAAGTTTGGTAGGTGCAAACTGGCCACATACTCATCTGGAAGGAAAGACACAGATTGGAATCTACACTGTGTGGAGAGATGTTTGTTCTAGTCTGCATCATTTTTGGTTCACTGGATGGTGTAATCTTTAGGCCAAGTCACAAGGTGGCAACATTGAGCAACAGAAATAAAGACGGGCTACAGCATGCTTTTTAAACTAATGTATATGATCATTGTTATGCAATTTTTTAATTTGTAAACTTGAGGCTGCTCTTTCTTACCCATCTTCTTGGGCAGGAGATACACATCCTGTTTGTAACGCCCCTCTGGAGCATTGAACAACTCAATCAGGGCCAGGGCCTACAGACAACACAGACCACACAATGGTTGTAAGACTCACAAGGCCAGGAAACTACATGTTACTACATAACAGCAGGGTGGTGTAGTGAAAGGGGAAAACTGTCCTTCAGCTGCCCCAAAAAGTCCAAGAAGTCCAAGTGAATGGCTCCGCAGAGAAGGCCAAACTACTAACCTGAGTTGTAGCAGTGATGGACAACACAAATGTAGGCACTGTGGAGCAGCTCAGATTTAAGAGTCGGCCCTGAAAAAATAGCAGAGTAGAGGTATGAACTGCACTGTAGGAAGTGATACTAAACAGACACTAAGGCAAAGTGAAGCAACAGCAGTTAGAAAGTATACTGTGACACAACAAGTATGCAGCTGCTGTATGAACCACAGAGCACACAGTAGCTGTTGGCTGACTTACAATGAGGCACCTGCAGGCCTTTTTATACTTGAATGTTACCCTAGGTTAAACTGACCCAGGGAATTCCATTATTAGGCTTTTTCCCTGCATGCTAGATGACACACAATTAGCATATTAATATGCTAACACCACAGTATTTTACAACAGAAATGCTTTTTAGCCTGGAGTAAATGTAAGATGTGGTCTGACTTTATAGTCTAAGAGTTTTGTGGTGTTAAAAGCCATTAAGTGTGATGAAACTAATCTTAAGATTTTATGGGCCACACTTTAGAGTGTAGAGAGGAATTACCTCTGCAAGCAGAACAACCCTCTTTCCATCGGGCCAGATGATATGGTCAACCTGAGAGCGCACCCTCTCCCAGGTCAGCTCAGGGCTGCGCAGACTCGCCTGAGGACATAAAAGACAGGTCAGTCCTACAACTGCATGACAAACAGAAATAAAATACAGGTAAAACAATAAAGGGGAGAGGATTTCGTGCAACACAAAGGGTGTCATTGATTTGTTAACATGTCCATGTAGAAAAGCGAATGTAGCTAAAAACATCAAGAGAATTCAAACAAAGAATAGCAGGAACATAAAAGTACAAGATGGATCCAGTAGAGAAGTTGCTCTTTAAGAGTGAGGCATTGTGGATTTCTAAATTGGGCACTTTAAACCTGAGATGGTTAAATAAGGAATTAGGCATGAAGCCAGAGTCTACTGGATTATATTTGGTCTCAAAGAACAGGATTTTCTTTAGAACAATTTAAAAAGTAAATAAGAGTTGGATGTGTTAAGATCAACCACAGACTGACTTCACTAAATATCAAGAGGTGGAAGAGAATTTAAGATACAGTATTTTGAAAAATGTGTTTGAAAAATGAGGTTGAAGGAATACAGAAATACATTTTTGTATCCATTAAATGTAAATATAGTATTTTGTAATTCAAGGATGATGATGAAGTTGTTTTGTATACTTCGTATTGATGGTTATCTATAGATCACATGGCTGATGAATACTATTCATAAGGAAATTGGAAACAGCCTCAGACACCACCCTGATGAAGGCAAGAAAGCCAAAAAACGTTTGGTGAGGCGAATAAAACATGGTGTACTGGAGAACAGTTTAATTTTGTTGGACTTGCACTGAAGCTCACACTGTTCTGCACTTGCTGTCTGTGTGTTCTCATAGTTGGAAATGTAAATAGAAATTCCCAGACACAAATATTTACAGAACACTCAAACAATTACACAAACACATTACCACATCGATCTCAGTATTGGAATGTCCCATATTGCAGACGATGCAGCCATTCTTCATCCGGTCGAGCTGTTCTCTGGTAACAACATTCTTGTTGCCTATAAAGAAAAAAAGAACAGAAATTTGATGTGTAAACAGAGTCACTGTGAGAGCACAAGAGACAGTAAGTCATAACTGCAGAGGGTGACAATCAAATAGAAACATCTGTTTCTGTTACAGGAATGGAGTTACAACTACATGTAAATTGGGATTGGGATTACTGTCATCTGACTAGCAGGCGGACGCAAAAAGCATTTTAGCATTCAGATGAAAAGTCTGTTTTTGACCCAGAGACATAAACTGAGATATTTAAATGAGGCGCGCATTTGTTTACTGGAAACACTGTGGTTATCAAAGCAGAAGTAATGGATGTCACTGCATGGGGCGCAGTACCAGTGCAAGTTATCACCACGTCCATCTGTCGGATGACCTCACTCAGCTTGACCACTCGGAAGCCGTCCATGCTGCGTGGATACACACAGATATTTTCATTCGTTTAAGCAGCACAAACACGGTGAAAACAACTTCAAACAAATGGTGATAATAAAATGTCATTTTGGAAATAACAGCTAATCTGATGCACAACATAGAGACAACTAGGGGAGCACATTTACGGATGGTGCAGTGTTGAATGGTAATTGTTAGTGACTCACCATGCCTGCAGGGCACAGATGGGGTCAATCTCTGTGATGCACACAATGGCTCCGAGGGCCTTTAGAGCAGTGCAGCAGCCTTTCCCCACCTACGTGCCACAGTACAGTGCAATAGTTTTAAAGAGAAATGTACAATACATGTAAAGAGGTCTGCTGCACCTGTGAAAATTCAGTCATCCCATGAAAAGCAAGATTATTTTTTTTAAATCAAAGAATGATTCACCTCTCCATAACCACACACGACAACTTGTTTGCCTCCAAACATTATATCTGTGGTCCTCTTCAAGCTGGCAGAGACAAGCAAAATGACACACACTCTTATCCATCTGCACGACTCGAATACAGAAACTCTTCACACTATGAAAATAAAAAAAGTTGCGGTGGCATGTTTGCAAACAATGGCTAGCTTTCCGGATTATTAATTCTCCTCACCCATCCAGGATGGATTCACGGCAGCAGTAAAGGTTGTCAAATTTCTGCTTGGTGACTGAGTCGTTCACATTCATGGCAGGGACGCACAGCTTGCCAGCCTTCGACAACTGGTACAATCTGAGAGGACACACAGGGAGACATGTTCAGGCAGATATGCCCGCGCAACACACACGCACACATCCACACACAAACTGAGCTGCAACCCTGTGTGACCTTATACTTTCCCGAGCGTCCGGCTAATTGACTCCATTGAGAGTTGTACATGCACAGCTGCTGTGACCTGCGGTCGAGCTCTGTCAGGCCAGTGACCTTTTCAATCTACAGTGTCAGTGCGCGTTGATACTACTATGACTTATATAACTGCTTTTGAAACTATCATTCAGCAGGACGCGTGGTTTGCTTCCAGCTCAGCTCCATCCAGAGGACAAAACAATGTAAACACCTCACGGAAAAGGATTTTAGAAGCAGCTTAATCTCAGTGCTACAACAGCGGGTCTTAGCAGCTTGGATATCTTAGTTTATTAACTATAAAAATAGTCTGGTAATCAGAACCCCAAGGAGGTCGAATCATCTGTGCCCAAAGTGAAGCGCATCAGAAAAAGCTGCTAAATTATTTTCTATATGACAAAAGAAACAGTTTTAAAATTCATGAAAACATATGCTAAACACAAACTGCATTGACAGAATTAGAACAGCAGTCACATGGTCAAACTATCTAACAGTAAATTGGATATATACATTATGTAAGGGGTTGACAAATACTGCTAAATGGCATGGCAACCTAACATGATCCACCTTTGTTTGCAGTCGTGAACAGTTCCTCTAAATCTTACATCCTTATTTATGAAGTGTTAACATTGTTTTGACCCATACCATTAATTCAGTTTAGGTTATTTCAGTGTTAATGGGACAGAGGGCAAGATTTTACTATCCCGCGGCACAAAATGACCATAAAATAACTCCCGGGGTTTGATCAATACTAATAACTCTGCCACAGTCTTTATTATTCATGGTCCATTATGGGCTGTCAGAAGCGGTGCCGCAGACAAGTCAATGTCATTTCTTGGTGGCTAAAAGAGAAATGCTTTTTTTTTCAACCAGGGTCTTTCTATTCTTATATTCTTGGCCATTACTGCCAACAGTCATAGCTTTGGCCACCATCCATATTTTACTCATCAACATCAAATATAGTCCCTGTTTCCCAAATGGTGGCCATAAAAGTATTTTTCCTTCGATTCCCACTTCCAAAATCAAAGCCCCATCTCACCTGTGCACTCCAGTGACACTCTCCTCCACGATGCCCCGGACCTTCTTGAAGACGCTGGGATACTTCTTGTACACCCAGTGGGTTAAGTCTCCACCATCGTCCAAGATCTAAGAAAAAAACACAGCAGAGTTAACGGCATTAATGATAACCTCCACAATCTGTGATGGCACAGTAGAGCCCAGGGATAGAACAGATAAAAGAGAACAGACTAAGATTTATCACGGGATTGTCAGGTTGATACCATATTGGCCTGCCAGCCCTCCGTGTTGACACAGCGATCGATGCACCACCAGAAGTCATCCTCTGACTCACCCTTCCATGCAAACACAGGTACCCCTGAAGGAAACAAAACACACACACCTAATGGCAAATACAGACAGCAGAGGAGAAGAGGACTGGCCAGCTGCATGAGCAACAGGTCCATTAGAGCAGTATTACACAGTGAAAGCACATGCACAGATTGATTGCATTATGGTCCATGCAACTTTACTTTGACACAAGACATTTCAAACAAAATCAAAAATGGATGCAATAGCACTTTTTAATGCATTGTAGACACACATTATAGTTATAGTTATAGTTATGTATAGACCTATAATTAGCTTATTTTCAGCTAACAGAAACCTAAGTTGATAGCCATCATGGTATTAATATTGCAGGTAATACAAGATAACATCTACATCCAAGTTAACTTAATATAAAGGGTTTTTTAATTATCCGAAATATGTTTTATATCTAATGTTAATGCACAAACCATGACAAAACTGAATAATAGTTGATAATGGTGATGTGTTCCATGTCGCACACCATTTAAGAACAACCAAGTTGCAAGAAAACGTTTATCGCTGGCCTTAGAGAGAAGAGGATCTTACCCGTTTCAGCAAGAGCAGCAGCCACCTCATTCTGAGTGGAGTAGATGTTACAGGCAGTCCAGCGACACTGGGCCCCGAGGGCTACCAGAGTCTCAATCAGGACCTAAGGGGGAACGATGGAATATACAGATACATGAACAGGTAGCAGAGGTAAAGAAGAGGACAGAACAAAAGCAGTGATCCGCAGTGAACAGGATGAGAGGACGTACTGCTGTCTGAGCAGTGATATGGGTACAGCCTACTATCTTCGCCCCAGCCAGTGGTTTCTCCCCCTGGGCTCTCTTCCTCAAGGAGATCAGGGCAGACATGTCTGCAGAAGAACAGATTGAGCAAAAGTTAGTGGAAGCTGAAAGGACCTAAAGGTCAGGTTTTGTTCTGGGAGAGAGAAGAATGGCGAACCATTTTGAATACAAAAATAAGCCCTTTCTACAAGGTGGATGTGCAGTAAATGGCTGTAAAATGGAGCCCGATTAAACAACAATGTCAGCAACAGCTGTTGCCGTCCAGGCTTTAGGCCTGAAGAACACTTGACAAGCACTCACGCCTACTTATCACTCACATGGGCAATGTAAACAGCCAGAGAGACAGAAGAGAGAGGAGGGAGTACACAAAAAAAATTAAACGCCTGAGATGGGAGGAGAGGTATCAGAAGAAAGAAATAAGTAACCATTGATGAACAGAACTGAGAGAAAGAACTCAGATCATGTTTCCAGAATAATATTGACACTGCCCCAGCCTTGGGTCATAACTATTTTGAGGTCAGGAGGAGAGGACCTTTATCAAATAGTGTCTAAGCAGCAAAACAGATGCTATGTGATACGTATCTGGGAACAAAGTCGCAACAGGTAGCACAAAGCGCTCTTTGTATATATAGCAAGTCTCTTATCCATCTATATCACAATAAAATCACATAAAAAATTGTAAAACCAACTTTTCAGATTAATGTACATGAGCATCCATGAGTGCCTATCTCTCTCTCAAGCAAACAAATAATCAAAAAGGATCTATTATTTTTCTATATCTATTTTATATTTAGAAATGGGGAAAAAAATCCTCTTTGAAAGGCCTGTGTGCCCGTGAGGTAAAGATATACCTTGTTCAGCGATTTCAATTTCACGGCGGCCAAATTCGGCCTGCTTGATGTTCTTCACACAGAAGTCACTGCTGCCGTGGGTGTTGACCTGGGCTTTGTCCCGGGGGGAGGTCTCATCATCGGAGCTGTCGGTGTAGGACGCAGCTGGGAAACGGAGAACACACAAAATATCACTATTGTGGAAAAGCATACCAAAGAGCCAATTATGAAATATATACTGCGAATCCATTGTGTGCAGGGTGGAGCTAGTGTGTGTGTTTCCTGTGTATGAGTGTGTGTGTTTGTGTATACTGTATATATATATATATATATATATATATATACACACACATCAAGAGTTTTGAGGCTGATACTGATATTGATCTGTCGGCTGATAGCAATTATTTTAACATAAACACGTAATATAAACAACAATCTTAATACAGACCCCTTAATTATTTTGTTTTTTAAAGAATTGAGACCAAGATACATACTAAGGAGGATATTTTACAGTTAAAAAATCAACACCGTTCCTCAATTACCTCAAACCTAGTAATTTCTTACCGATATACCTGCAATAAGCTAATGTCGGCCGATACGCTAGCCTGGCCGATTTATCGGTCTAGCACTACATGTGTCTGTATATATGCTTTTATTCAAATATATATGCTTATATGTGCTGCATTTGTGGATAGGTGTACATACTTCATTCCAAATGATATAAGGACTTTAACAAAAGATGGATAAAATACATCTGTCTGTTTTTCAAATTAACAAAACAATTACTATGAATATTTGTGAGTAGAGGTCTTACAATGATCTTCAATCTCAACACCAATCGTTTATAATTACTTGTTGTCTGTCAAAATACAGTGGGTGTTTTAACATCTCATGGAAGTGCACTGAAACTTTAGGCGTGCAGTACCTGAGCTGTAGCTGTCTGTGGAGGACTGCGAGATGGACCGAGAGAGGGAGCGGCGGCCTGCCTTGGTAGGGTACTTGCTGAACTCTTGCTTGTCCTCCGTGTTAGCAAACTGGATCTGGAGAGAATGAGAACAGACGATAAACGACGTGCACCATTTTGCACATCATAATGTGCATCAACATTTGGAAAGAAGGGCAAGTAAGAGTGAGGAACAAAAAGCACCACCATCATCACACATTAGCAGTTACATGCTTTAGGTAATGTGTTTGCACTCTTTTAGTTTATATTTGGACTCATTTTGTGGTTTCAGCCACTAAGACTGTCCTTTAGAGGTAAATCACCTGAGCATGTTACAGTAAATAAATCACAGGTGGATCAAGAAGAAGGGAGCTGATGCCTATTTTTAGATGCTCCCTCCTGCTCTGTGATTTGAGACACACAGGCTTCATTTGTTGGTGTGGTTCATCGTGTCAGCCCAACCCTTCAAAGGGCCCAAGATCAAAGAACTGGAAACACATAAAGTGGATCAGCACACAGCTAGCTCAGGCTACTTTCTAGACTAGCCTTTAACAGAAGATTTAAGTCTCAACTGTCCAGTCTTTGGGGTTACTGTACCAAACCATAGAAGTTGATCCAATTTATTTTTTTAAATCATATCATTCAGCTACTAAATAAAAGCCAGTGCCTGGTGTGAATTTGGCTCTATTTAGGTCTTGGCAGGCTACAATTAGACTTGGGATCTGACAAATCCACTGAGTGTCATTTTAACATCCTGAAACCGTAACAGTCTGGCTGCACCAGGAGAAGTCAACAGTCAGTTGTCAACATTAGAAACAGTAGAGAGACCTGAGGTCCTTTAGGAAACTGGGTCACTTATTACAGTGAGGAGTTACTACTATAGTCCAGTAAAAAAAATCTAACTACATTGATGCTGACAATAATTACAAATGTAGAGTCTGAAACAATCCCAACCTAAACTACTTTATTTTCACACAGGTAGTATCCCAGGAGGGCTGCAGGATGTAGCCTCTATTTTGCTTACATCTGGCACTGTAAATAAATAGGACTGTGATAAAGAGACTGCTTCTAGACAGGGTCACCTGTAACCAGATGAGTTACTCAGCATTTTATTTAAATAGGAAGTCTGCAGGTGGGTTTCAGGTCTGAACCTCATGATGTCCTTTAGTTTTAGTCCCTATGACTTTCATTGATCTGTTCCCATGTAGGACTCAATATCCCATCTGGCACTGATGTACAATTGCTTTCTGTGTATCACCCTGACCATCACTATTGTGGGCCTTGCAAGAGGGTGATGTATTAAGATTATCTTGCATAAAATAAGTGTTTAAACCAATGTAACCTTGACGTTGCTAAAAGCCTGATGCGGTGCTGCACAGAGATCTCTCTCTACCTTTCCAAGAAGTCCTACAGGTGTCTTGGTGGCTTAGAGGCAAACGTTTTGGCTCAAATTCAAGCTCAAACTTTGATGTTGTGTCTCTTGTCTTTCTCACAACACTGTATAATGTCACAACATTGTATAATGTCATGCAATCGAGACTTTCCACATGCACAGTCGCACAAATTTCTCCTGAATTTCTTCCTGTGTTCCTTCCTTTGTGTTGTCATTCTTTCCGTATCATGGCTGTTAAGTGTGAAATGTTTTGGAGTAAGTTTTCATAATGTTTATTGGGCTTTCTAATTCCTGATTATTTGACGTATACAAAATACTTTCTTTAATGGTGGTGTTAGAATGCAAGGTTATAGTCAATTCTCAGCTGTAAGGATCTTCACTCTGTGCTATCCTTAAACTTCTACATGGTGTTGTTGTCTTCCTTAAACACTCACTTCGCCTCAGTGATAAATCCTTTCAAATGTCTTCATTCATTGTGACAATGCCGTAGGATTTTCCTTGTTCTCTTATTTTAGATGTCCATAGAATGTGTTTGGACTAAAAACGAACGTGCAGGCCAGCAGAGTTGACACAACACAATGCTCATAAATCCGGGAACACGTGAATGCCAGACTAACAACAGTGAGTTGGGTAACATTTGAGTGTGATGTGCACTGAACATACGGACATCAGCCTACAACCATGTCTTACAGGTAAAGCTTAGTGTTTAATGGTTGTGACATTGAAGAGTAATGATGACACAACAGTGTAATCTCACAGCTGGATGAAACTGGCATGCGTGACTCAGTTACCTGTTAGTCACTACACAAACGTCAGCGGAAGCCGAGGCCGATTGAATGGAGTTCATACGGTCAGCACCATCATAATTTACACACAACACAACAATTCTACTTCTGCCTTATGTGAGAGACTAAATGGGTACGCTTTCACCTAAAATTTGAAAGTTTTCATGGTTACCGCTATGACTTCCACTCATCTAAAATTAAAGTAACTAAAGTGTGGCAGAAATGGCTAAAACACTAGTAACTTAATTCACCAAGTGTTTACATCCCAGTCTCCCTCTTTCTGGGCTGCAACAGTCTGTGTCAGTATGAAGAAACTCAAGAAGCTTGTGAGGCAGTGTGAGCTGATGAGATCTCTGCATGTCTCTGTTTTCACAATTGAGAGTGTGCTCTGTCTCATACACTTGCAAAATAGTTCTTTTATGTTTGCTTTGCATCAGTTTGGACTCTTGAGGATTCAGCAGAGGTTTTGCACAGTCTCTTCTTCCCCCCACAAATTCATAGACATCAAAATCAGAGACTCCTTCTCTTGTGGTTACACCATTAAGGACAACAAGAGGTTAATCTGATTAATGATGAATTGCTTCTGCTACTCTTACACAGTAAACTATCCCAGAGGTGAGCTCTGTGAATAAGTTTGGCCTTTTGAGGAGAAGATTGTTCTTCTACTTGCATTTCAGCTGCACATTTATGTTGCTAGTAAAAGAATAACACTTCTGTGTGGTCCGCATCGTTGCATAAGCTATAGAATTATTCTACATAACAGGAAAAAGAAGACGAGAAAACTTGTGACATGCCAAAACTAACTCCAGCACATCTGTGTGTGGGATATGCAGTATCTTTAAGAATAAGTGCGCTGGATGAGTTCCCGGTGATGCATTAGTAGCGACTCACCCTTTCTCTCCCGTGCCCATGTTTGTGAGCCATGGCTGCCAGTCACTGCCTGGTCTCTCCAGTTTTCCAGCCTACTTCCCTGTGCCTGTATGTCCTCTGTGTGATGGTACTAGGTGTCCCTGATGCTATTATCCCAGAACACTCCCAGGCAGAGCCGGGGGGAGGTTCCCACCTATTATCGTGATTTCTAATGGCCAACCTGGAGAGAGAGAGAGAGAGAGAGAGAGAGAGAGAGAGAGAGAGAGGCCTAGAGAGAGAGAGAGGGGAGGTTGTGTGCCTCTCTGTCTCTCTCCCTCTCACTCTCTCTCTCTCTCTCTCTGGTTCTGCCCTTGACAACCAGCTGCTAAAGTCTGTAGATTGTATTCTATGCTTGATTTTTTTAAGCACTGCGAGAGCAAATGTAGGAACAAGTTGCAAAGACAGCAAGATTCCGATATGTACATATGCACTGACAAGAAATACATACAGAAAAACATCACACACATACACACACACACACACAGGCCAAAAACACATTTGCTGCAGCTTTTACTTTCAGGCTGTACTCCTGATTTGTGCTTTGTGAAAGGGGATTGATAGGAGGAATTAAACCCTGTTTCCATTAGCCTACTGCTGCATCAATAAACGGCCCATCCAGTCCCATCCTACAGCTAAAAATACCCTTTCTCTCTTAGATAGCAGGCCAGGTCACAGACTTAAGCTGTGGTGTGACAGTCAGCTGGCGGTGTAAAGGGTTTAATGGGGGCCTGGCATAAGGCACATGAACTACTTTAGCCAGACACCTCTAGTGCTCTACAGCGCCATCTAAGTGAGAAGACATACAGTCTAATCCATGTAGACCTTCGTACACTGACTGCTCACAGTGGTCAGGTTCAACAAGTCAAAGACAGAAGGCCTGACGTATTTTTCTAAGATTAAATCAAGCACAAACGGTGTATAGACAGTAAAGCAATGCTCAGGTCAAAGAAGTGAAGTTCCTCAGACAGGTGAAGTCCAAAATCATTGTAATTCCTTTGGTCTGCAGAGGCGCCAGTTTAGATCAACACATGCATGACGGATTACACGGTGTTGTGAAAAAAAACATACAGTGTGCTAATCCTTCCTCCAGAACTATGTGACCTTTAGCAGGAACTATAACTTCTACCTCAATGTTCAGTAAATATATGAATATCAAGGTAACCCACAACCATATTTCATAAGCTAAAACTAGGGAATGCAACCCCAGCATCTACAATATCAATATAATTTTGTTCCCAAAATTGTAAAATGAGAAGGTAAATATTAAGGAAGCCAGAATGCTGATAGCAAATGTAGTTAAACTAGAGAGATACTTTTTAAATACCAACGGCACAACTGAGAACAGTTGGGAAATGATGAAACTAGTCAGTATGGGTGTGTTATATTTCTCAGCTTATGGTGACTTTTCCCTCAATGTTAATACTGGTCACACTGCAGTACAAACACAGTGCTTTACTTGTGTGGACTATGGCAGACTGAGTTTCAATAAACACTAGAAAGAAACTGTTGTCAATGTCATCTTTTAAATATAGCTAGGTGGACTTTAAGCCCCACAGTGTCACATTTATTATGTGATCATAACATCTTTAAAATTATTCTGATGTCATACATATGTGTTTGCAGGAAAATGTAACAGTCCTGGTGAAAACTGGCCTATGTGATGCTTTCAGACTATTCATGTTCAATGTCTCCAGGTCCGATCCTACCACTAGGAGTCACCAAAGTCACACATTTTCAAATCATTCACATACTGTAGGGGCTTTAAGTTTGCATTTTTAATATGACTGTGTCTGGGTTAGTTTTTGTTTTTAACACAAAGGTCTGAGGCTGAGGTGAGAAGAAATTTCTTTTTATATAATTATTGTACTGTCTGTTTCAATGCCTTCATTTAAACTTGGCAGGGGGAAAAAAAAATCTGCATTTGACCTTCATGAAACTCTGCCATAATGTTGGCAGACAACAAACAAGATGAGATAAGGTATAAGATTAAATAGATTAAATAAGGTATGAAGACTTTAGAGAATCTACGTAAAACAGCCCACAGGGATGAGATAGAAATGATGATGCATGAACAAATTCACAGTGAGTGAGTCCCATTCCCAGGGGGGCGTGTTGTGTAACTGCTGGATGGATTCAGAGAGGAGGCTGAGTAGTGGTGTTCTTTGACTCACCCACCCACACGCTCACACACACACTCGCACACATTAATTTCATTTTCAATTTCATGGCACCTTTCAGTAGATTATGTTCAGTCAGTTCAACAGACGTCCAACTGTATGTTGTGTTTTCATGTTGTGATCTGGGATTTTAATTAGCTTTATCTTTTATCTTTTTTCCCCCAATCATTTGCAGTATTTGTTTTGCTCATTCATTTGTTCCATGCAAACAGGTGGCTCAGTTTGACACAGGGCTCTCACATTTATTCATAACACACTGCTTTGTTTTCATAAGCGGAGTGCACATTCCTACCATCCAATATGTTTTCAATCAGGCTCCCTGAGGCGACTCACAGTCCACACATTATTGCCTCGTCAGACAGGGGGTCTGAGCTAATATTCTGAAGTCTGTGAGCCCCGCTGCTGGGAAAATAGATATCTTTATTATTCAGATTATTTACTTCTGTAAAAAAGATTTAAACTTTGGTGCATCAAATTACAAAGGCAGCTACACAGACAAGAAATGTCATTTAGAATAAAGACTACTGACTAGTAACAATTAATGCTGCACCTAACATTACATTATATAAAGAAATATTAGCTCACTAGTAAAAGCCACTTTGGTGAAGTTCACATTTTTTAGTTTTTGTTGACTGTCTGAATGTCCATTCAATATTTGGTGATTTTTTAAGACTGTATTTGTTTGTTAGTTTATTTAACAGGGGCCATACAGATAAAATATATAGGGGCTTCTATAATCTGCCCATAATTTATATTATTCTTTAGCAAATATTCAGTGAACTGTCTTTTAGTCACCAATGGTGGTCTGCTTGTGATTGGTTGTCTTCCTCTGTCACTGCAGTTTTCCTGTGCTGGGTCATCGTGACTTCTGAGATCTATCCACATTTCATAATTCTGCAATGCTTGTGACTGATTCATACGCACATTCAGACAGCTTTTGTAACTCACAACTATAACGCCAATGAGTCACGTTAATCTGAACACCAATTGGCAATGTGTTTAACAGAGGTCTGATGATCTTTAATAGAGTTTTAAGGCAACATACAGAAGTACAAAGATGCCACAAACATCCCAAATTGTGTAATGAGGCAAAGGAATCGTGATCAACATAAAACACACAGCATTAAGAGGTGAGAGATTTAAAAGTTACATGAAGTTCAGCAGTCGCTGCCAGAATAGCAGTTGTGTCAATCACAAGCAGTACGTAATTATTCAATGTGTCATGTAGAACCCAACCCATACTGAATTTGTGAGGCTAATATCAAGATTGCAGTGGTAGTAAACATAACAATACATTTACAATACAGCCTCTGTGGAAACTAAATAAGTAGAAATATCTATAAATAATAATAATCACAAGTACAGTACATTCAAATGATTAAAAAATAAGGATATCAGGACATCTGCTGACAGACATGCCAATACAGTTAGCAGTAGTTTTAAATATCAGGCCATAATATGGACACACACTGCTGGATCAGGCTCAAGCTCTTAAAATCATGACATCATGTATGCCAGTAAGAAGGACGTGGTCACAAGTTAAAGGTCACCTTGAGGGATGGAAAAATGCTTCACAATCCAGTTGGCAAACTTGACAATACTATGGTATCAAAAGAGAATTTCGTCATCCCCTCTATGACACAGTCTTGGCAAAAAGTGTTTCACAAAACCAGTATAATCGCTTTAAGGACCACCAAACCTGAACCCCAGAGTCAGAAGAGTTTTCTTTTCAACATCTGAGCAGGTTAGTTCTGAGAAATGTTTATCCACTGCCTATTGCCAGCTGTTACACACGGCGGTGGATCTGTAATGATATGAGCAGCCGCCTCAAGGGAGCCTTTCCTTCTGATGATTGTTGTGTGCCGTTGTGTCACAGCCAAGAAAAGTCAAGGCCTTTTCTCACAGTTGCACCTACCTTGTGCTGCTAATGCATCTTTATCATGCTGTTCTTATTGCTAACAATGATGGTGCCCACACACACACACACACACCTGAACAAATTCAAGACTGGGTTCACTAGATATAGACATGATTAGCCAATTGTTTTTCAAGGACCTGCACCTTCAAAGAATTCAAAGCTGTGTGACTGCAATTCATGGCAGATTGAAATTCTTTACCTCATTAAATACCTCACAGCGTGCAGGCCTCCTGTCTAAGCTCAGGTATAGGCCATGTATTTCTTCACTTTGCAAAGGTCTTGATTCAGAGGTTTAAGAGCTCAACTTGGCTTTTAGTTGTTTCCTGCCTTCAGGGTGTTGGCAAGATGTAGACATTGTGATTTAAATAAACAGGAAGGCTCCATGAAGGCAGATTTGAACAATAATCCAGTCTTGATGAAAGCGCCATTGAAATTATATGTTGTTACCCCAGTAATGACATAGTAAAAGCTATGGTTAGACAAATACCGCATGTGAGATAGTGAAGCAAAGCTTTTCTTTGTGGCCTAACTCCTCAGATTCTTTAGTTGAATCTGACTATTTTAAATGGTAAATATAATTTTTCAATTTGCAGCTGGGCTTGGGATGGACTGGAGTGGTCCCTCAGTAACTGTATGACACTGCAGCACCACTTGCATCGAAGCTCCGTTAACCTTTCTGCTGTCAGCTCTGGGTTGAAAATGCAGATGGTGCCTCATGAGTATATGATAAATCAACACAGGCAAACACACAGTACATTGCCTGGCCTTGCTGTACAGTAGTACTTCACTGCAGTACAATGCGTACCAGCGTGGATTTATCCTCCTCACAGGTGCCTGCCTACAGTATCACACAGTCTCTTCGCCCAATGTCAGTGACTGATGGCGAGCATCACGTTTCTTACCTTCTTGACGGATTTCAGAGTGGGGACTGCGGTGAACGCCGCGGAAGGCATTTCGCCAACGTTCATATTCACATCACTGCTGTTTTTGCTGACAGTCATCGCCGAATATTTTTCCGCAACGTTTTCGGTCTCTTTGACATATTTCGTGGCTTGTTTAACCTCCACCTTGCTGTCCACAACTGAGTCGGTCATTGCATCCAGGTGATACTGATACTGTTACTGGAGAAAAAAAAAATGCCGGTTCTGAATTGAGTTCAGACTAGCGTTAACTAGCTCTGTACGTCGTCTTCTTGCTTCTCTTCGTTAAGCTTCGTGGCTTAAAAATGACCGAACCGACGCTGAAGCACCTCAACTAGACCTCGGCGCGGAGCAATCCCCTAGCTGAGTTCAAGAGAGATTTAGCTGTTTTCTGTCTTCACCACTTTCTAAAAGAGCGGCACAAACACTAGTTTCGGTCCTCCAGGTCTGCTGTCATCCACAGACAGCAACATCTCCGAGGGGAGGGGCGGTTTGACGAGGCTGTCACCTGAGCAAGTGGGCTGTGTGTAGGCGGTGATTGTCCAGTCAGTGCTGGTGCAGAGGAAAACGTAGAAGTAACGGCTGAGGGTCGTTAATCATATAAGAGTAGCGTTAGCTTAGGTTAATTACAATATTATGTGTACTCGTTACTACTTGTCAGTCGGTGCAAGCGTGACCTAGATCTTCTATTTCCATAGCTGTCCTATTGGAAAAGCCCTGGGTAAAACCTCGTAGGAGGCTGAGTACAAGTCCCGCCTCCTTCACTATGATTGGCTGGTGGTAACGACGTTTGTAATCTACAGCGTCTGATTGGCAGAGCTTGCTTGGGACAGTGTTTAACCTGGGAGGTCTAGCTCAGGGCAAAAGACCATGGCCTCTTCATCCCAGATCTGAAAGAAATTAAATCAACTGTGCAAACACAAAGTTTTATAACTAATTTAAATAGTCTTAACTATAATTATCTCAGAATCATTGATTTGGATAAAATATTTATGTAAAACTATAACATGACCAATACTGGAAGGTAACATTTACTTCAGAACATTTTTGAAATACTATTACTTTAATTGAGCATTTCCATTTAATGCTACTTCATACTATTCCACCATATTTCACAGGTAAATATTATACTTTCTACTCCTACTATAGCTATATAGTTACTAGATTGCAGAGTTTACATACAAACAATATGATCAATTTATAAAATATGATGCATTGTTATTGATTGAACTACCCAAAGCAAAGTATTAAACAACTACAGCTCCCTTTAAGTGTTGATAGCATGCCAATGTATACAACTCATAGGATATCTTAAAAGAATGATGACAGTGTAAACTAAACCAACCAAAACCCTAACCAAAACTGGGAGTGTTAGAAACCACAAATAACCCAGAGTCACTTAATAAAATTTAATTGACATAGGTTTCATGAATTCATGTCCAATCTTTTTTCATTATAAAAAAAAAAAAATACAATAACATTGCAGAACTGCATCTGATGGGTAAAAAAATCTATTATCTACAATGAAAAAAATAAAACACTTAGGTGGACTCACCAATGAATAAGTAACTAGAACATGTAATGCGATGAAACACTGTCTAACCACAAAATTGTATAAAATGCATCCACAGAATTATGCAAATCAGTAAGTACATCCGATACACACTGGGGAAGAAAAGAATTTCTGTACAATATCTTCACATTAGTATCACATCAATTTTTTTTCTCATTGGATGCAGGTTAGACTTATGATGCTGAGTCCATCCCCCACAGTACATGGGTTGAAAAAATTAAATGTCAAAATACAGGGCATCACATAAACAATATAGGACACCAGTGTAGCATCAATGCTTAATGAGTGTCTCTGAAAAAAAGATTCTGTACCATCTACAAAAAATATTTAAAGCAACAAGTATCCACCGGTGACAAACTCATCTTTTTAACAGACCAGGGTCTAACAGAACATGGCTTCACAGCTGTCATTTCCTCTGTGACTAGCCCTGGTTACCCATAACTTCACATTTCATTACTGTCCAAACAAATCCTTATGAAGATAAAAAGCTGGTCCTAAGTGCTCGACCAGATAAGCCGAGCGTGGAAGCATCCTCTACTTCAGTGAAAAGACAAGAACAGTCCACAGGCTCAGAAGCCACATGGCCAGCTTCCTGGAAGACCAGTGTAGGAGTGGAGAGATAACAGAAGAAACCCAGTGGCCGGGCCATGGTTGGGTGTGTGACGGTGGGGCAGGAGGGAGTAAAAGTGAGAGAAGGTGGGGGAGATGGGTTAGCTGGGATGAAGAGTCTCAGGCAGGGTAGAGTTCACAGACAGAAGTGATGATGTTGGCGACAGTGCTACGAGACTCTGATCATCTGAGCCACCGTCTCATCTGCTGCTGCCTGGGCTGCATCCTGCTGTTGCTACGCCAGAGGAGGAGAAAGGTTCACCATAATAAATTATGCGTAGTTTCATTCCAAAATGAGATATCATGAGATATTCAAACAAAGTGGCACCTGATTCTACACAAATTACAGATTTTAAAAAATCTTTCAAAGTCAGTCTTAAGTGCTTAGTTGACAATGTATAACATTTACAGGCTTGAGTCAGTAAAAAAAAATAAGAAAAAAAAAAATATATATATATATATACATATACACATATATACATATATACATATACATATATATATACATATATACATATACACATATATACATATACACATATATACATATACATATATACATATACACATATATACATATACACATATATACATATATATATACACATATATACATATACACATATATACATATACACAT